>NW_019379522.1:1835676-1890014 GCF_000648655.2 Copidosoma floridanum | reverse complement strand
CCCATGCCCGAAACGCAAACTGCTGCTGATCAATTTTATTAATTAAAGAGCTCAGAGATTATTTTTAAAAACTGCTTCATTAACAGTACTTCCACACGTTCTTCTTTTTTCTCTTATTTAAATCTCAGTTTTATTAATTTATACTTTTCTGTCACTGGTAAACATCGTGGTATATTTATGATAATATACTTTAAATATCTATTATTCAGTGATCAATCACCTCATCACCGTATTATTTTCATCCTTATTATGCACTTTGCCCATTTTAGGCAGTAGGACCATCACATTTTTTTAAATGAATGACACGTCGGGGGAGAAATGACCAATGATTCGTGGCGCTGATTAGAAAACCGGAGAAGAAAGTATTTCATTGTACTTTTTTAATAATATCGTCGTTTTATCTATTCATTTGATTTTTTTTTCCCAATATCATTTCCGGTTAAAAGAAGTATGTATATCACATTTTTCGGATTTTTTGAATTTTTTTTTTTTAACATCTCTTCTCATTCCATTCTGTCACTCGAAATCACATTTTTGTTTTTTGACGTGTAGTCGCGCAACCATGATTATTTCTTCTTTCCATTTTTGTTAAATGTTAAATGACATGTGCAACCTTGTTTATTATTTCATTATAAATATTATACGCTCAGTCACGCACGAAAATTATTATAATTAATAATAATAATATACCGAATCACTGTATCGGTCATATAAGATTTAAAGAGGTCCATAGCCATTACCATTCACTTATTAATTCAAAATTTTTAGTCTTTTGTTTCGTGCTTTGCATTATCTTATACACAAATTTACATACGTGGCACCTGGTTACGTGTGAGCGTGTATCTCGCAACTCATTCACATATAAATTCCTCTTGCTCCCTCTCTCTGTTGTTCCGTTTTTGTGTAAAAGTCAAAGTCTTGAACATCTTTGACGATTATAAGAATATGGGCAGAAAGAAAGGACGAAGAGGCATGATTTCTTTATTGTTTCTTCTCTTAAGTTAAATCCTAGTTGACCATCAGCGTATGTGACTCCATGGGGGCGGCACTGTCGTAAAGCGTATCAGTGTCTTGTGTTGGCTCACCCTGCAGCTGACATTGATTGCTCAGTGTTCCAGCTCCACAGTCGCAGAAGAATCTGTAATTAATCGTAATAGTTAGCGTTTTATTAATAAATATTTCTTAAGGTAAAAATGAGCAACTTAATAATACATAAAGGTAAGAGTTTAGTAATCAAGTCAAAAAAATTATCGATAAAAAACCTACCTATCATGTCGAATAAACTCTACATCGTGACCAGCGTGACAAGTTTTTATGCAATTGACGCAAATAGCATTTCTATCCGTGGTGTTACATGTTTGACAACGATAAAAGTCATGCATTGGGAACGACGTATAAGACGATATCTTGTACAGGCACTGTCCATTACCCACTGCTTTTTCAACCGCGTCTTGATTATCAAAAATTTTGTTGCCTATTGCAGAAAATGAATAATTATTTTCAAATGCATTTTACTGTTAATGCAAAATTGAAAAAATATAACTTGTAAAGATTGTTACCTCGTATTATTGGCTGCACACCACTAGCCAAGCATAATCCACCAAACCTGTTGTGAAATATTTGATTATACTCCAATGTGGCAGTGGCGTTGTTCGTTATTTCGACACCAGCTGCTAGACCGTCAAAAATACGATTTTTCTTTAATATCGGGTGCGACTGAGTCGATATCAGTACTCCCGCTTGCGCATTTCTAAATATATCATTTTCCTCTAGGATTCCTGCAATCGAATTAAGTAATTCATAATAATTCTTACTACAAAATAGTCAACAACAGTTGCACTGCTTATAAATTTACCTTTGCCGCCATTAAATATGCATATACCACCATCTCTACCATCAAAAATTTTATTTCGTTTTAATGTTGGATTGCTGTCCGTTTTTATCCAAACTCCAGCCATTGCGTTATCAAAAATTTCATTTTGTTCGAGTAAGCCTAAGCCGCTATTATAAACTAAAACACCACCGTTTTGACCACCCCATATTTTGTTGCCTCTAATAACGGGATTGCTTCCAGTTCTAAAATAATAAAGACCAAATAGGTGAGAAAAATTGTAAAATACATGTAAATACGATATCACGAAGGCCTTACCTTATTTGCACTCCCGAGTAGAGGTGATTAAAAATATCATTGTCCTCCAATTTTCCATGTCCGTTGTCGTAAAAATATACACCAACTTGCTTGCCACTATGAATCCTATTTCTCCGCAATACCGGAGTGGAGCCAGTTGTTATCCAAACGCCGGCAAGGGTGTTGGCGAAAACTTCATTCTCTTCGATGAGACCTTGTCCCTTTTCGTGCACATAGATACCTCCGTGCTGGCCATGATGGATCTTGTTGTGCCGAACAATTGGATCCGAATTCGTTCGAATTTGAATACCCGCGAGAGCATTGCCATATATATCGTTGTGCTCGATGAGACCGCGACCTTCACCAAAGATGTAAACACCACCTTGATGACCATTGTAAATCTCGTTTCTACGAATCGTGGGGTTTGAGTTTGACGTGATCCAAACACCAGCAAAGTTGTTTGAGTGTATTTTGTTGTCGATAAATTGTCCCATGCCAGTCTCGTGCACGTAGATCCCACCAGTCTGTCCGTGATGGATCTCGCAGTGTACGACTGTGGGGTTCGCGCCCGCCTTGACCTCAAAGCCAGCAATGCGGTTATTGTGAATGTCGTTAGCTTCGAAATATCCTAACCCGTTGTCGAAGGTAAAAATACCGACGTCTCTGCCGTGATGTATGTGGTTTCGTCGCATTATCGGGTTGGCAAAGTTCTTCACCCAGATACCGGCTAGCGCGTTCCGTGATATTTCGTTGTCTTCGTACGTGCCCTGTGCGTAGTCCGTTACGTACAGGCCAACGTTTTCGCAATCCGAAATATCGCAGTTCTTGATGATTGGATTTGCCCCCATGCCCGAAACGCAAACTGCTGCTCCAACTGTAATTTTAACAGCAATGAGTCACACATCCGGATGGATTGTGCAATCAAATTGTTATCGGTACGGTCATTGTTTACGATACTTACCAACACTCGAGCTCCTGATGACACAATGGTCGATCGTCGGGCTGCAGTTATCGCCGATCTCCAGGCAATAGTGCTTGTGATGCGTGACGGTGCTGGCCGCGTCGGGCGTGAACTTTAAGGTCATGTGGCCAGCGTAGGCTCTTTTGGCGCCGTCGATGAACGTAACCGTAGACTCAGTCTCTCGTTCGAGAATGACAGCGTCGGCAACGTTGCCCGACGCGGCTCCTATGAGAGCCACGTCGCTGTCGATCACGAGAAACTCTGTACGGTAGGTGCCCGCGTGTAGAAACACTATGTTCTGCGGAGCCTCGTCGACCTCTTTGTTCTGCGCCGAGTTGCTGTTGTTCGACCCGTTTTGTCCATTACCTGGAAAAAAGCAAAGAAACCGCGTGTTAACGTTTTTGTAATTTTCATTTGTTTGCGATCAACAGCGAAAAACACAAGGTATAAATTACCGGCCGCATTATTTCCAGCACCGTTGCAACTGCTGCCCTGATTATTGTTACATAGACCTAGCACGGGACTGGAGTTGGTAGAGCTGGAGCTCGAGCTATTTCGAAACTCGTCGAGATAGTCCAGGGCACCCTGGATGGTGTTGAAGCAGGGAAGGTTTCTGGACCTGTGCTTCGACTCCTGATGGCCGAGTCTCACGTGTACACCGCGATAGAGTTGTCGAAAACTTTCCTTCCAAGGGTTCAGGTAGTCCGACTCCTCGGGCGAGACGAACTCGAACCTGCAGGGGCCAGGATTAAAGAGCGGCAGGTCGTACTCGTAGACCTGCTGGTAAAGGGACTTCCAGAGCTCGGTGTCGTTCGCTATGACCTGGAAACGCTTGCAGACTTGGGATACTCTGCACAGGTCTTGCTCCGTTAAGTAAGTGAAGATCGTCAAGAGAACTTCGTCCGGCAACTCGTACTGCAGATAGTGCGCTGCCGTGTTGGTATTTGTTCCCACTGAAAACGAGATGAGTCAAATAAGGACATTACTGCACATGGACTCGAAAGAGTGTCCCGATGATACAAGTGTGGGTACAATCACGACTTACCATCGGTGGACAGCGAGCATGTTCGCCGGGGTCGCTTCCGCGCTGGAAGGGACGAGCCTCCAGAAATGCCGGCTGATACATTGTTCCCACCTGAAGGTGGTAGAGCCGAGCTGGTACCTGGCGCGGGATCCGGATGTGGTGGGGACTTGCGTCTAAGGTCATAAGGCGACGAGTGCGAGTGCGACGGCGAGGGCGAGGGGGCAGCTACCCCCGATACGCTTGGGGATGCTCCTCTGTTTGCTCCGCCGATTCCTCCAGCACCACCTGCGCCACCGCCACCACCGCCCAGTGGTATCTGATTTGACGATATGATCTCGAGCGATTCGACTGTGAATGGAAATAAATTAAGAATTAGTTTTGGTTGAAGTTAATTGCTTCATTTTTAATGATCAGAGGTAGAGGTGGGAGGTGGGGGAGTCCATTAATTTACTATTTTTTTATCGGCTATAAAGTTGCGTGCCAACACTATCAATCACTGATTGCTTTTGGTTTCCACACCTTAACGAAGGTCAAGATAAAATCTCATTCATATTGTAAAAGCCGCCACTTAAACTTCATTATATAAACAACAACGTGGGTGTGGTTGATATAATATATACACATGTACAGGTACATACATTGTCTATAAGACAAAGTGAATAAACTCGTCGGCGTCGACTTATTTACAAATTAGAGATAGTGATAACGGTTCCATTGATCGATTATCTCCAAACATGAGACACACATACACTCTTTTTCGGCTTTTTTTTTCTTTCTTTTTGTTCCCATTGTTGGATCTATAATTAGTAATCTCATGCACGTTCACGTAATGACTGTATGGTTTATCGGTGCAGTATTGATTGTGGCACAGTAACGAGTATTTTTTTTTTTTTGTACTAACTATCCTCGCCTACGATAAATTGTAACCTTGTGTTTTTTTTTCTCAACTCTCGTAGCTGATCTCGTAACTGCTCCGCATTACTGCGAGTCTACCTATCCGTAGACATATTTTTGCAAAAAAATATGGAAACGTTAATGCCGTTTTGCATAATTACTTTGTCACGAAGACTCCTATTGTCACCTATGGGTATACGTGTATCGACAAAGATAGGTATAGGCTGGAGGCACAATAAAGTAGACAATTTACGATAAAGTGTCGTTAAAATAAACGTCAAAAGAGAGAAACGTACAAGTAAGTAAAGAGAGCGTTTGTGCAAAAGTTGTCGGTACAGGTATACAGATACAATATGTCGTTGTGCACCACATGCACCAGAGAATGCAAAACTTTCTATTATTACGAACTAGTGTGCCCATTGAGTTGGTTTGGTGATGCAATTAGCGAACTAGGAGGCACAAACACAAAAAAAAAAACAACTACTATCGATCGATACGCGCGTGCATATTGCACTCTAATAAATTTCGAGCGCAAAAGCGTAAAAAATATATAAGTACCAAACAGTCGATTCTCCGATTCGTGAGGAAGAAGGGAAAATGAAAGGCTTTTTTGGGATAAAAAGAAGGAAAAAAATTTACAAAAAAAAGAGGAGTAGGAGGAGAAAAGGGACTGAAGCATAACGGAGACTGCCATCGGCTCTCGCACACATCCTGCGTTTATAATAAGTATATATAAGTATACGTGCATCGTACGAGGTACCTAATGTTTGCAACGCGTGTTCATATATGCCTTGATGGTAAGAATTGTGCGCGTGTGTGAATGTGACAGGTGAGCAGAAGGCACTATAAAAAAATGTATATAATATCAGGGAGACCGAGAGAGAGAAGAAGAGATCACATTAATCTTTATAAGCAGGGATTTTTTTTTACCGAATCGGAGGGTATACAAGCGTACATCGCTGAAACGGAGCACGAAACAGAGGAGAGAGAGAGAGAGAGCAAAGAAGTAGTGTGTAGAGGAGGTACAGAGAGTAATAGCTGATTTTTCAAGCTCTGTATTTTCGTTTCGCGAGATCTCTCTCTTTCTCTCGCCATGTTCCCAAAGCGGAGCGGCGCTTCCTCCGCTTATGTAGTTATCGTGTGTATAACCTACAGCCTGTGTAATGTGTGCGTGTGTGTGAAATGCGGGTTTGCCCGCAAGAGAAAGAGCGATTAAGACCGAAATTGGCTTATCATCGGAAAGCCAGGCTATAATACCCTTTCTCTCTCTCTCTCTCTCTCTCTCTCTCTGGCTCGTTTAAATACGTGTTATAGCTATGTAGATGTATATTTTATACTCACGCTTTTCGCGACATTCTTTTTTCATCCTCGCTTTTTTTTTTTTTTTTTTTGCACTTGTATGCTAGTCGTTTGTATTTTTCTCTTTATTGTATTATTATCTCCGACAAAATTCCTTCTCGACGCGCTCACCGTGATCATGATGATCATCATTCATGCCGAGTATGCGGCATTTTGTTAAATTGACTCGACGGACTACTCAGGACAGCTGTGTGTAGACTAGATGTTTATTTTCTACACATCACTGTTTCTCTGAGCCGTGTTTATCATAAATATTAGGTAGTATATACACTGCGTGCAAAATACAGAGCAAAACAATCGGAAGCAATGAGTGACGAAAAAAAAGGCAGCTCGATTATATCGCGTCGGCGGTGCTCCTCCTCTTCGAGTGCAACTTATCGGAAAAGTCATGAGGTTGGCAGCTGATGCTCTACCGAAAGTCAATCGTAACGGAGCAACAGCAGCGGTACACAGAGAGAGAGAGAGGAGAGATAAATTGAAAGAAATAAGTAAAGTACGTGAAGCAAGCGAGTAACAAAAAAAAAAAAAAAAAAAAAAAAAAAAAAAAAAAANAAAAAAAAAAAAAAAAAAAAAAAAAAAAAAAAAAAAAAAAAAAAAAAAAAAGGAGAAGAAAACAAACCAAAAAACAAAAGAAGCAGACCGTTTGGTTGGTCTGAGCTGCTGCAAAAGAGGTCGACGGCGTTAGAGAGGCACACATGCAGACATATTATAAGGTAAAAGGTATATTAGGTAGGTTAATATATAAATGCAAGAGAAAAAGAGAGACGGAGACGGGTTAAGAAGAAGAAATTGAGAGCCGACACTGTTACCCAATACCTTACTCACTGCTGTTCAATTCTTTAATATGCACATGCGTCCACGCCTCGGTTTTTTAGGTACATAAAAAGTATACGTGGATGGATCGAATGGAAAGAAAAAAAGGAAGAAAAAAAACCCCAGAAAAAGGAGAAATCCCTCCAATGCAAGAGAGAGGGAGAGACGAACCTCACGAGCCCTTTGATAAGTTTAGTACTTATGCATGCGATTCCCACGAGCGTGAACTGTAGGGATACAAGTAGGTATAATAGAAAGAGAAAACATGTTAGATATGGGTATACACAACAGCCCTCCTTCCCGACTCCCCTTTCGCTATACTTATATCCTCTCAGGCTTATCCGATATTAATGCTCATGAATTATCATTTCTCGAACGGAGCTCCAATTCGGAGTCAAGCATGGGCGTAAGCACCCGAAGAAGACGTACCACCATTCGAGCAGAACGGCATATGGGGGGCGGGGGTGTTTGAGTTTATAGTTGCTGCACAGCAGCGGTGGAGAGATATCGGAGCAGACGAACAGTATACCCTCGTCGTCGTTCTTATTATACACATATGCATGCATATAGACACGCTTATAATTTATAATAGCGGCTGTGGCGGCGGCAGACGGATATATGCCGTGTATGTGTGTGTATATGTTATGTAGGTACGCCATGACGAGGAGCTACGGGGGTGTGGGGAAATGTATATGTATATATGTATGTACAGGCAGGCGGACAGCCAGTAAAAGAGAACTATCACGAGAACACAAAGGGAGAGAGAGACGGAGCGGACGACGAATCTTTCCCTGGAATCGATAGGCCCTCTGCGAGTCATCGCCGATTTGGCCAGCTCCAAAATTCCAGAGGAGCACAGTCGGATCGGAGCAAAGTCTTGATGATATTGTTGTTATAAATAAGTACATAGGTCACTGCGGCATTGCTAAACGGGAAACGGCATCATGTATAAATAAATAAGTGTATAAAGAGTACCGATGCGTGTCTCTGGGAAGTTGCGTTACTCATTGAATATACAGCCAAGTATACCAAATACACGTACGTATTTACACAACACGTATTGCCGTCACAAGGGATACAAACACATATACACACAACACACTCACTTACACGGGAATATACGGGATACGGGTTGGTTGCGCGCATGGAGAGGAAGATGCATCAGTGGGCAAAAAGAAAAAGAAAAAGAAAGAGCGTAGGAGTAGAAAAACTTACCCGAACTCGTCCTAGACGGCAGAGGAATCCTGTTGGCTCCTTTCCGCCTGGACCTCCTGGGGTAGCTGCGAGACGAGGTGAACGAGGCGCTCGGCATTTTTCGTAGCGCTTACACCGAGACAGCTCGCTCCTCACCGGCCTCTGGGCTGATATGCACCACCTCCGGCGCCGCCTCGTAGACGACGAGGCTCCCTCCCAACGAAACCCTCCGCGTCCCTGTGTCACCAGGTCGTATCACGACACATGCACCCAACAACGCGGAGCCGACCGACAGGCAAACAGACAGACCGACACACCACCGCACTCTCTCTCGTTTTTCTCTCTCCCTCTCCCCCTCGCGTACTGCTGCCTTACTACCTACTGCCTTCTCTCCTCTCCGTCCGTCGTTATATGTTATAGGTATGCCGTACAGATATACCTACTAGTAGCCAGAGTAGCCAGACTCCATCATCTTCATCAGAGAAAAAGAGAGAGAACAAACTGTACTTTAATCTTTGTATATCTATTTATATGTACAATTGTATATACATATGGAAAAACACAGAGGGCGCGCACGAAAATAACATGAGCCGACGTATAGCCTACGGAGAAGAGGTCCACGTTCCCTCAGGATGTTCTTGCTTTCGAAAGAATGTTAGGTAAATATATTCACTGGTAGTATGTCCAATCTAGGCCGCACCGAGTAAAATTTCTTAGGCTATGCGCGAAAAGGTCGCCGAAGATGTTGCAGCAAGCACACACACATGAATGTACACATATACACAAGCACACGAAAATTCTATGCGAAAACAGCGCGCACTAGGTACGTTCCAGTCGAGAGCGAATAGCGGCCATCTTCTCGTCGCAGTCTCTTTTTCGCACCACACTCCGCCACGCACCACCAGACCACCACGGCCGATTTGGCTTTGTACTTTGAATTATTATTGCGTTGGTTGCTGTTCCCCAATTCCTTTCTTCAGTTCGACTTGTTCCCTGTACCCTGCTTCTACAACAAGTAGGTAGAATAGGTACTCTACTGTACCCTACCCGTTGGGATCTGGGATTTCCTGCTGCAATAAAAATTTTATCGTGGCGCTACTTTTAGTGTCGACAAATCTTTTGACATTAAATTCGTTAATGTCTTTTTTCAATTTGTCAGTTAATTTCTCGACACTCAATTACCAAAATCATGATTTATACAGGGTAACATATTATGCGCTCTTTTATTCAATTTTTTTAGTTTGCATGCATGACAAGCCGACGCACCCGGCATGTAAGGCTGCGTATACATGGAGTCTTGAATATCCAGGACCAGCCCATGTGCCCTTGTGAGTGCGAGAAAGAGAGTAATATGTTCTTGCTTCTCACTCGCACTCACACGGGCTTACGGGCTGGTCCTGGAAGTTCAAGACTCCATGTATACGCAGCCTAACGAATGCCTCTCTGCTGTCTTTAATTTTTACTTAGTGGTCAAGGCCAGTGTTTTCTGGCCCAAAATGACCCAAACTTATAACTAAAGAAGTTCAGTTCACCATGATCTAGTATATATAAACATTGGCGTGTTTGTAAACAAACGGAGAACGAGATAAATACTTAAAAAAGAACAAAAGTGTTGTTGCAAATGATAATTCGACGAGTAAATCGAATTTTTGCCGCATCATGATTCAAAGTTTTATATACGCAAAACGTATGTTGTTGGCACTTCTTTTTTTAAAAATCCAAGCAGTGTTTTGCGTTCGTCCGTAATATATTTATAACGTTTTCGTACACATATAGACTGTTCCACGAATCCCTGATGTATGTACAAACCACGTTGGTAATAATAAATTAACTCACAAGAAATATGTATTTCAATCTTTGCATCCGTCATTCATTTTAGATTGCTTCACATTTCAAGCAATTAATATACATCTCCTTTAGAGTACAAATGTAAATTTTTCCACTACATATACCTAGATGATTAAATTTTAAGTGCTTCGCAAGGCTATATCTTTGAAATATACGTAAGTTTATCCGTACAATACATGCAACACAAATATATTTATATACATAGCTTGTATTAAGCGCATTTGGTAATTTGATTATTACGAAAAGAAGTAAAATTATTTTCCAAGAAATCTATGTTTGATAAATGGTTAATTACCGGATTGATGTGATAAGCTGATAAGTATATAATTTTTAGAGTTGAGCAGCGTGCGCAGTAAATAAGACGATAAAAGCGCAATAGGATAATTTCACATTCCTCTAAAAATGTGTGTAAAATAATCCGAATTTCTATAAAAAATTTGTTGTTATATCTTACAAAACTGCACTAAAATGGACAGCTTTCTAGCAATCTCCGATTATTTTACCAAAATGAACTATAAGTATATATGTATTATTAAAAATCAATACTGCAAAAAGTATTGATAATGTCATATTTATACATTTTTGTTACAATATATACGAAACAGTTTAATTCCAGCTCTAAATACTTAAATAATTACTCAACCTAACAAAAATCATTTGCCACGTGCAATTCAGAAACATATACATACAAGTATTAATTTTTTCAAATTGGAGTTTCCGTGTGAAATCCCGAGTGGCAGTAGTTTCATGTACCATCGTTCCTTCAAATACTCCGGAAAACCTACTGCTCCGAACTCCGACAACTCCGATTTAGGGGAAACGACACACAACAGTCACAAGTCACAACACGCACATAATTTAGGTTTTTTAGGTACATACTTTTAGGTATACGTTTACTAAACATTAACACTTTATGTGTATACTTTTATCTATTTTATTCGTACGTGCATATTTAAGTATATCAAAGAAGGACGTTCGTCGTGCTAAAATGTAAGGCTCGTGGCTTGTGTGGGTTCCTGCGGGTTGTTATTTACTACTATTACAGAGGGTATATTATACTGCGTGGGAGAGACTACTATTTTCGTCCAAGTCCAAAGTGTTCGTGTACCTATAGGTCTTGCGTGTGTGCCATAGCAGCACTGGCTTTGGGTGTTACGCATGAGTGATGGATATGGTAAACGAACGTAGTGGAGCTACTGCGACAGCAGAAGATACTCAGGATGGCTACCCTTGTGTTACCGGCATTCTCGGTTGCCTCGTACTTTCCATCGTCTACGTTGGGAGCCTCTACGTCTGGAGGTCGCCGCTCAACAGGTATACTCATTACTTACATTTTATTGTGATGTATATACCTAATTGTGATCTGCGTTTATCACAGGCAGTTATATATACTTACGAACTATTTTTTTTTTTTTTTTTTTTTTCACAAATTTTAGTAATATTATTTAAACGTTTTTATGATTTATAAGTGTACTTACATAAATTTCCTTATTAATACGCAATCGTTAATATATTCTTAGTTGTCCAGTTAGTTGGGTTAGAATATCCTATTTTTTTTCTTAGTTTTGTTTGCCTTGGGACACTTTTTATGTATACCTATATAATTGTGACTCCGGCATGACATAAAATATGAATCGAAGAAAATTTCCAGGCGCAGTTAATTGTCGCTGTTCCTATGGCATAGTGTTGTCATTCTACCTGATCACACCGCCAAACTAGGGAAAATAATTTTTACAAGCGCTCTCTCTACCCTTCAAAAATATATATTACAATATGCGTACGTGAAATACCTTGTAGGTAACCCTTTTATACTTACTATACACTCAATATACTTAATTGTTTGGTTTTTCATTTTATTTTGTTACGGATCGAATCGAAGTTTGAAATCTTGTTTGGTGGGGAGTGAATCAATTTTGGCATTAATGGATTGGCTATAGATTGCGAGTATAATAAGAGCCACAGTGATAGTCGTTAATAAAGGATAATAATTATTTTCATACTTCTTATACTTGTTTCCATGTTGTTTTATGTGTTCTAAATTTTGTGGATTTATCGGTATAGTTTTATTCACATGAGACGTTTTTTTGCAATTTTGCATATTACCATGGAAAGTGCGCGTGTTATACACTTATATTAATGATGTTTATCTACATTATAATATTATTTATTTGCAACGTGAGCCTATGACACATAAATTATATACTTTACACCTTTGACTAACTTTTTTTTAAATCATTTTATCCATCGTACTTACGTAAAATAATAAAATTTTCTTGAACAATTTATAGTAATTTAAATATGTTTGATCGAAACATGTCCGTTAACAAATCAATCATATATGTGACTGCTATCGCGAAAGATTAATTGACCATACTAATCTCTTATTTCGAAGAGCTGTTGCTTAGCTCGCTCCAAATTTAGATATTGGTATGATTTTTAATATCCCGTTATACTGTAAATTCGTATTATCGTCGATCGAATTTATTAACGATTTTTTTGTCCTCATTAGAATCAATATTGATCAGAATGTATGCATAACTACGCAGATTCTTAAATGTATATAAAATAAGATATGAAATTTAAATAATCTGCGCGAGTTTGGTATTCGACACAACGTTTCATTTTTGTAGAACTTGCGTTGGTATAAGAATTAATATAGGGTGATTCTTTTTCACAAGGCTCGACTGCTGACATTTACAACCAATGGATCAATGTTTTTTTTTTAATTTTAGTTTCAGCCCTTTTTGTATCGGATTAACTACATTATTTAGATCAGTATTGAGATAAGGTACTTATGTTAGCATTCCTGGATGATACTGACAATTAATCGTGTAATAGAACTAACTTTTTTTCTCCCTCTAAATATGAGTATTTTTACTTTGTTCAACTTTCTGTGACATCCGTGATATAACAATCATATTTTTTCAGGGATCACCCGAGCGTAATAAAAAGGCGATTCTTTAGCGTCTTTGTAATGACATTGCTCTCTCCGTTATCGCTATATTTTGGAATTAATGAAAAATTTTACCACGGAGTAAGTGGCTAGTTTTTTGCTCATGAAAATAAAGTTTTTATGCATAAAACACTTGATTTTATTTTTTTTTATTGAATTATATAGAAAATCGTAAAATTCATTGCAGGCAACTCTTTGTCAGTTATTGGGACTAAGATGGCCAGGCATAATTCAAGCAATTATAATTCCACTGTGTCTTACAATGATCCTTTTTTTGGGGCCACTTTATATGCAGGGACTTAGCGGCCTGTGGCGGCTGTATGCCGGTAAGCTCAATATTAAATATTTAAAAAACTAATGTGAGCTTTTGCACTTTTGCTACGATATTTTTATAGTAGTAAATTTATTGCGCTAAAAAATTTTGAAATGCTCGAATGGCTTAACATTTCAAACAATTATTCTTTTAACTTGAAAAAAAATGTAATTCTGCGCAAAGAACCATCGTATTGGCTGGGAAGTGCCAAAACTCTGGTCTGGTGGAGGAATCAAGTCGTGGCACCACTCTCCGAAGAATGGACATTCAGAGCTTGCATGTTGCCGTTGCTCTTACAATGCTTTGCGCCAATCACTGCCATTTTTATATGTCCCCTGTTTTTTGGGGCGGCACACTTTCATCATATAGTTGAAAATACAAGGAGAGGAATGGATTTCAAAACAGCCCTATTGAGATCATGTATGTACACAATGACTCTAAATAAAAAAATTGGAAAATAATGTGAAATAATAAGTTATCCAACTTTTTTTTTCTAGGTGTTCAATTTGCTTATTCAACGGTATTTGGAGTATACGCTGCATTTCTATTTGCAAAAACTGGTAAAATGTTTTTATAATTTTCAAAAAATTCGGTTACTTTACTCCATTATTAATCAATAAAATTTTTTTGTCACACAGGTCATTTTATAGCGGCATTTACGGCTCACTCGTTTTGCAATTACATGGGATTCCCAGACCTTTCAGAAGTGATGACTTATGAAGATCACTTAGAAAGAGCGAAATTAGTTTCTCTATTCGTAATAGGTTTGGTCGCGTGGTATTTTCTCTTAACACCAATGACAAATCCTAGCTGGTTTAGTAATAATTTGTTCTGGCAAAAGCACGTCTTGGCATGAAAAAGAAAAACGATGACACGTATCTTGTAATCGAACAATTGCCGCCTAGGCTCAGCCAGGTAAATGCCAGACTCGACTGAAGGAGCTATGTTCGTGTTTCTAATAACTTTGGATGTCGGTAGTAGTGAATCTAATACTAGACTGCCAAGCACTTGGGATTTACACAATCATGTGCTAATCTGCATTTTTACAGCGATTTAACAAAATAAGCTCTTAGAACAGACTCTGTATTATTACTAAAAAGAAAGTTATTACAAAATGCAGAGCCCACCTAGATCGTGTGCTTCTATACTCGTCGTATTGTTAAAATACAGGTGATTACTGTAACATTGAAGTTCTTAGGAAATTTTTAAAAAGTGGCATGTCATGTGCAAGTCGATTTTTACGTCTTATTGTATTGAGCATTCAGTTGGCCGTTAGACCAAAAATTTTATTAGATAGTGAATTTAACACCGCTGTGCCTCGATTAAAACGTAGCGATTAGAACGCGCTATTATGAATTTTGTGATGCTCGTTTGTTAAAATACACTTATCATGTTATTAGAGAAATAATTATTAATTCTACCAAATATTGTATTTTATATATTTTCTATTTGTAACATTGCTTATTTACTATGACCGTACTTAGCAGGTGTAAACATTAAACTTGAGAAAGGTAGTTTTTGTTGAAAAACTATCCAATGCCATACTAATTTTATCAATAAACATTTTTTTAGTTGAAAATTAAGTATCACGATTTTTTTACTCTTACTTTACTACACCAGGTATTAAAAATACCATATACATATTAAGAATATATACATATATATATATAAAAATTACAACGAGATTGTTTATTAATGAAAGTATTATTTACAATTTAAAAATCACAGTGAAAATTATTGCTGCCTTATAAAGCTCAAATCCTAATCAAATATAACGACAAGTAGGAATTTATCAATTTGACACAATTTGTTGATTGTAATTAATCGTAAATACGAAAGTAGACTCAGTCAGTGAAAAAATTGAGAAAAAATCAACAATGTTCCTATGTACAAAATAAATGCAAAAATAATTTCTAAAACTGTTGATGTTTTTCACTTAAAGTTGGTTGGATCCTACCGACGAATTCGAATTTTGCGATTGGTTGAGGAACAAAAGGTTGCTCGCCTTTATTCTCGGTCCTGAAGCTATCAAAGATGGGGATGGACTGATACTCGGTGTCGAACAGTGACTGTTGCTCAAATCGCACTGATCCAGTAATTTCCATAATTCCTCCGGCGTGGGTCCTCCTGAAGATTCTTTGGCTGAACCAATCAAAAATGAATCGAATTTTGTTAATTTTTTTTTTAATGGTTGTAATAATAATGAACCAAACATAAATCCGTACGAAAAAACATACCTACTAATGCGCTGTAATTTGGTTCAAGCGCTGTTGTAAGATCCCACATTTGTATGGCTCCATTCGAGTGTCCTGTGAATATAAAACGCCTCGGTCGTGAGCCCATACGACTAGAGCCCTCACACTCGTGCGCGCAGAATGATGTGATTACGCTTCCGTCTATCGATTGAATGACACACACGCGTTTGCCGTTGGATGCCCGTCTCACAAACAGTTGGTCAGTTTCCGGCACAACCTTTTGAACGAACACCTGCTCGTCGTCTTGCTCACCAAAGGGACCTATTAAAAAAATATCATCAAAGATTACTTTACTTTTACTAAACTTGCGAAAATTCATTCCAATTCAATTTAGCCTACCAAAATCATTTCCAGCATTGTAGCTAATGCAAGGCTCGACAGCATCCAAAGAAACGACTTTAAAACTGGCTTCAGGAGTCGATCCCGGTTGTGTCGAAATCATGCCCCTAAATCTCGTAACAGCCCACGTTCTGACGTGATTATATTCGGAGCATACCGAGACCAAATACTTTTCTGACAGCGTCACCTACAAAGTTTTTTTATTTGTATTTTAATGCACACCTATGCTAAAACACAGTTAGGGAGAGGAGTCTAATGTCTACCTTTGTGACACTGCTCTGATGTACAGTAAAAGTTTGAAAGAGCTGAGGCCCATGACCGACTGTTTCCGGATGCTGTACTATTACCCTGACACTCCCTGATTTAGTGCCATAAGCTATTTCGATCCAATTGCCGCAGAGACCTACATTGAGAATAAAACATTCAAACTTTAATACTACAAATTCAATGAACAAAGTCATCGGCTTGGACACTTGAAAGTTACGTCCCCATCATTATTTATCAATAACTTAGTATTATTTTCATGCAACCGATATATTATTATATAAAAGATAGTCTCATTACGATACATTGGAACATAAATAAGGTTCATGCAAATCTAGACTACAACGATACTCATGTAATTCATGCACTGAATGTAGTAGATGTGCCCAATGAAAGACTTGAATAATAAATATTAGCTTGGAGTATTAAAATAAAATTAATCACTTATTTATTAGCCTTTCCGAACACAAGCCACACGTAGCAAGCGGTATTTTAAAACATTGTTTCCGGAAATCGGTGTTTTACTATTAAAAACACACGATTGGTGTAATTTTACTGTACAGACTAACAATTATGTAGATATTTAGTTGAAATTCTATCAATAAAGAAAATAAAACTTTACATAAAAATGTTTATGCACAGTTAAGTATAAACTTCCTGCCCCTCTCACACACAGATTCAATAAATTAACAATAAGTTCAAAGTTCTCGAAAATACTGATAGAGTATTAACTGGAATATTCATAAACAATCAAAAGGAAATTGATTGCCAATAGAGGTCAAAAGTAAGGTGATATAATGCGTCACGTACAAATGAATTTAATGCATACAAAAAGCTTGCAAAATTATCCATGTTTGCGTATTAGTACAACTGGATGCATAGGAAGAGTAAGGTGCAATTGGCCGATGAAATTCAAATGTCATTAAACAAGATTGATGCTTGATATGAAACACGATAGTTTATGAAATTTTTTTTTTTTGGTAGGTACTCGTAAGACGTGAAATTGAACAAAAAACACAAACAAATCAATTGAAAGAAGGAAAGGGCACACGTACTACTATCTACATAAATATATTAAATACAAATAAAATATAACAGTAAAAAATTATGCAAAAATGTACAGAATTGTGTAATAAACGATGATAATAAAGATGTATGTATAAGTATAATAAGTGATGTTGAACTTATAACTGAAGACCCATACTTGCCTTGTGCTATGTATCCAGTTGTACGGTACCAATTCATGAAGCAAAAAATGTTATGGTAAGTCGTTGTAAATGTTTGAGATTATAAAAAAAAAAAAAAGAAAAGCGAAAACTTTATCAAGAAAACAGTTAAAAAAAAATTTTTTTTTTTCCCAAGTAAATTTTTTATTTTATATGCTCTTCACATTTTAGAACTATAATTTTGATTTACATTTTTAGTCTATTATACTTTTAAAATGAGAGGGCAGTCGTAAAGAATAAATTTAGTTTTCACTCAACCACATGATTAAAAAAAAAATGACGTTAAATGACCCAAAAGAAACATTCATTCGCGATATTGCCTAAAAATGGAAATTAGTGAGTTGTAAATTTTTTAAAAATATTTAATGTAAAAGGAAGAAAAACAAAGAAAGTTTTCTACAAGTGCATTGCCTTTCGTATCCAATTTGTCTGTAAAATATCAGTAGCAGCAGTTTTATGTATGATTTGAAATGACAAAACAAACTTACTTGTTTTCGGTGTCAGATATACTGAAATCGCGGTGATAGGATCATTGCTAGGATCTCTGTACAACTGTGTTACAAGTAAATCGTTGTCTTTCATCCTCAAAGGAAACTTTTGCATATCTGTTTATAATATTTTTTGTCATGCTTAGTAAAGTTAATAAGTATCGTTTAAAAAAAAAAAAAACTAATTTACCAATATAATTGATTGATCCGTTATTGCATCCCAATAAAAGGAATGATCCAGCAGTATCGAATGACGAGATGGATACTACATCTTGAATCTGCCAATGATGGGTCATTGCATGCCACACTCCGATTTTTCCCGTTGGCGATAAAGCAACTAATTGACTTCCAATAAAAAACAAAAACTCAACCCTTACGTTCAAATTAAATGTTCCGATGTTTGTTTTAATGCCATCTTCGGTGACAGACCACAGTCTCACTTGGCTGCCATACGAGATAGCAACCATCTTTCCTTCATGGGCACCCATGCCCATTTTTGCATTGATAGCAACCCGCTCGATCACAGATTCGACATGTGGACTTGTAAATACGTGTTGCCAGCCACACGAATCTTTTAAACGATAACACGTTATGAAGTGCGCGTAAGCTATCGCTATCCAATTGTGATGGGCTTTTATGATTTGAACCCTAAGTGGGTCTGCCCAGCCTGAAACTAACAATTTCAAGTTTACAATTATTATATGTTCAAATAGTTAATACAAAATTTTTAAATATATTCACACGAGGAATCACATACCAGTTAGTGGATTAAATATCAGTCCTATGTCATTTTTGAATAACTTATTCAAGTCTGCTGAACTGTTCCTGGCATGCCTAAGATCAAGCGATGGTGTTCGCGAATGTGAGTGTCCTCTTTGTGATACTCTGTAGTCTAAAAAAATTGAGAAAGATCGATTAATCAAAGGAAGGTGGAAAAATTAATGTTTCTCCTATTCACAGTCAAAAAATGTACATACTAGAATTTGCAACTTGTGCTGGAGAATTGGATGAACTAACTGTAGGTTGGGATATTGATGAAGCTTCAGATCTAGGTGGAGGGACTGAATTGGCTCCTGGTTGCCTACCATGAACAGATACATCACTAACAGTCGTGGTTATTGTTGTAGTTGCAACAGTAGCTTCTTGTAATGGAATGTCTGAGCAAAGATAAAGATTTTTATAACAAGTACTAAGAAACTAGGTCAAAAAAGTAATATTGAGGTAAAAACTTACTTGGAGGCGGTAAATAGCCATAGAATAGTATGTCCCCACATGGAGATAGTGACAAATCTTCACACAGCATCAGTCTTTTAACCAGTGGCGTAATGCCATAATACTCTGCTTCATGTCTTAATGTACGTATATTAACGTCAGTCAAATCAACATCTTTAGTACGCAGGTAATTAAGAATGACTGAAAATATCTTTGGATCTCTGTCTATGAATAACGCTCCGTTCTCATCTCTCCTGCTTGCGATGCGATTGCTCAGTAGAGCCGTGAAAAACGAGTCGGGAATCCAGGACAAAGTTTGTCGCGAGGTGGAGAACCTTTGAAAAAAAAAAAAAAACAGCGTCAATTTTTATCAAATATTACTCATGTGTTATTAGAAAAGAATAAACCCCAGAAGAAAAAAATGAAAAACTTCACTTAGATTTTAAGCACCTCTCATTCAGACAAAATATGTGTCATAGTTAAAAACCAAGACCGACCGAAAAATGTTCTAAATATCTCACTTTACTCACCTGGTACCACCAACATTCAGATGGACGATCTCACCCATTCCCAAGGCGTGCGAGACCGCCATGGTTTCCAGACAGCCTCAAAGCGTCAACTGCGTGCTCTCAATAATTATGCTTAAACTAATTATAAAATTACACTGTGTAAAGTAATGTTTTGAATACACTTTTTTTTTCCCCAACTTCTCGGATATTTCTCTCTTGTATATTTAGCATTTGTCGAGCATCGCGAGTCTCGTTATCATCGTAGAGACTTGGTTATCCGGACAACACTGGTCCTCCGTCAACAGCTGCTGATGCCGAACACTGACACCGAATGACAACAATAACAATATCGTAGCGATACCACCACCACCGCTGCTCCGATGCTCTTGATGTAACAACGACGCAGTAGACGACATGTTTGCTTACTTAGCGGGGCTTCTTCTATACTCTTTCTTTTTCCCCCGAATCTTCCCCCTTCCCTTCCTCGCCGCTGAGCTGGTACACGCCTACACGGCGCGAGACGCAAATATATAGGTACAACACTGCACTTGCACGTCTTGCAGCCTTATGTGTCAATTTACGACTCTTAATTTTTCAGTGGCTCGGCGCATGATGCATTACTTATTCGCGATGATATCGACGTGACAGCTCGCGGGAGCTTTCAGCCACTGCAGGTGTGATACGCGCATCAGGCTATACACACATCGAAAGCTTTTCATACGAACAGAAATCCAATAAACGCATATGCCTATGTGTTGTATATACACATGTGTCACTGATCCATTGGTGCAGAAATTCTTTTGAGCTTTTACAGTAAGAACTTGATTTTTGCATACATGGATATGCCAGTTAATTTTTACAACATATATTGAAGTTTAAAGGTCGAATGATGTACACATAGTTCCCATGTCTACGTGAATGATTGACGTCACGGATCGAAAGCGGCAAACGTGCAGGTGCAATCTATATACTGTGATTCGGAGAAAAAGACGAGGGTGGATGAAAAATGAAAAAAAAAAAGAACCTTTTGTTTTTCAACAGTTTGTTGTTGAAGGATCGAGAAAGAGAAAAAAAGTGTGTCTCTTTGGCGCGTACTTTGTGTACGAAAATTAAAAATTTTATAATGAGCTCATATGTAATTACATATATCTGGTCAAGATTTTTATTTTCATGTAATCAGTGTACACTCGAGCTGCACGACCGATAAATCTCTCGGTCATCAATGTGACTTTACAACTCTTTTTTTTTTTTTTTTTTTTTTTTTTTCACAAATTCTGTTTAGCACTGTTGGTACACANTTTTTTTTTTTTTTTTTTTTTTTTTTTTTTTTTTTTTTTTTTTTTTTTTTTTTTTTTTTTTTTTTTTTTCAAGACTGCACTATTATCATTACCATGAATTAAATGCAATCAACTTTTTGACGTAAATAACTTGGGTACATGAGAAAATGTAATAAAAAAAAAAAGAAGTGTAGTTAAAAGTCCCCTCTTTTCGACGAGGACCGATTTTTTCTTCCACGTACCTCCAAAAATGTTATATACCTATCAGGAAAAATCTGTTAAACAATGAAATTATGATTCCTTTTTTTTTTAACCTTTTACATTGTCCCTCCACCCCCTGACAATTTTATGAACAATAATATTCCGCGGAGTTGATTAACATCGCTCCGATGGGCACAACAAATGAAGAATCGGTAATTTTTCTCATGTTTTATTGGCATTTTCGTTGAAAGTTCAGCTGGCCTTGTACCAAGTTTTTCCTTGTTTGTCATCTTTATCAGCGATATTCAATATATTCATTAATCGTACACGTTCATTAGTAGAATCGGTCTTATATTGACACAAGGTAAAATTTACTTCAAAATAAACATTTGTCAATTGTATACTGGCTTCTTTCACTTCTATAGCTAGTTTTTCAAAACGAGCCATTATTTTGTCATTTGAGCACAAATCTTATTTGTTTTTAAACAATATTGTGTTAAAATCTATGCAATAAAACGATTTATTTGGGCAACATTATCTTGCCTGATTTTCCATTTTCTTGAACCTGATACTTGAGTATTATGCGTGCATTTTCGCGTCTTGATGTTAAATTCGAATTTTTACATTTTTGCAAAAGAAAACAGGGACTTGGATGGTATAAATAATATTTTCTAGATTGGCTGATTGAAAAAAAAAAAAATTCCTGTAACGAGTGATTTATTTACGACGTTTTTGATATGTGCAACAAATAGTCGTTGGCCATTCATAGTATTAATGAACAAAATGCACCCATAGGAAACACTGGCGCTGATAAACTGATTTATTTATTTTACTTTTTTTTAGCAAACTGATCAAAGCCATGGAAAAGCATTCACCAATTATTGAAAATATTTTAACATAATTTTCAAGTACACCAAGGTCTGTCACCTACCAATCGTTTTGAAATAAGAACCATTTCTTCCTATACTGAAAAAATATTGTTTACCAAGGAAATTGAAAATTTAATGCCAATTCTCCAATAATTGAAGCTGGTAATTAAAAAAAAAAAAAAAAAAAATCAACTATTTTTCTTCAAAAATAATAACATACAATTATTGCAATTCACAAAAACTTATTATACGCATTAATCATCCCACCAAGCGTAGTATTATCACACGGTGCTTGTTTTACATCCGAGGATGCATCCATTTAAGTAACCATCCAGAAGATTGCCAAAAGAAACACGATGTATGTATTTCAATTGGCGCGTTTCTTATCGTAATCACCTGTGTGTCGCCACTATTCGGCTACTGTGGAATTTCAGGGTTTCTTTTTTGTTTCGGCCGACCCGATTGATTCGGACACCATATACGAGACGAGTATTTTAATCACGTATAAATTCCAAAAAACAGCTACCGAATAATAAGTTACACGTTGAAAGAAAAAAAAAAAAAAAAAAAATTTACCGTTTCACGGTAAATGTAAATATTCAAATTATATACTTTTAGTTGAGTTATAATAAAAAATAAAATAAAATTTTATCGCTAAACATGTGCTACCTGTATTACTTCCATTAGCTGCTCGAACACTCAAGAAGCTGTTTTTTTTTTTTTTTTTTTTAATATTTTTTGGCGTAGCTATCACACCAGTTGAAACATTTTTAAATGTTCTTCTCGCAGCGTTCATGATAACTTGGAGTTTTTCGTCTTTAAAATTGTTGCAACTAAAATGTAGGACGCAGTAAAAAAAAAAAAAAAAAATTCACAGCAAATTGTACCCAAGCCCACTCGTTACAAACTACACATTGACATACACGCTAGTTTCTTAATGACACGGGCAATCAATGATCTTCCTAATCGGTAGTCGATTCCCTTCGAAAAGACGTACAAGCACTTGTATACAAGAACAAAGTTTTATCAACTTTTCCGTGCCCCTCTTATTGAAGTTCCGTGTGGTTTTCTTCTAAACACACGGCATGTGTACTCACTCGTTTGAATTAACCTTCCAGGAAATGCAGGTAGCCACCAATTACCGTCCAAACAAGCAACTTTGTTGGTTCCTCGTTTCGCTTCCATCATGAAATACCAAACGCGACAGTCGTACCATTAAAGTGTCGTTGAGATGTCAATTGGCGGAAACACGGAGATCTGGTAGGTTTATGTTACTGTAAACGTGTTTCACTTTAGTTTAAAAAAAAAAAAAAAAATGGCACGATTTTTGTTGATGCAGGGAAAAAAAAGTAAGGAAAACAAAAATTATGGACCCTACCGAGGAATACGACCAACTGATAAGGCCAGTAATGATCTCGTGCCACGTGTTTGGCTGCTGGTCCCAACAAGGCCCCGGAGGAATAATTTCGAGCAAATTCCACCGGACGGCCATACTGTTGTTCGCGCTGATCGCGTCTACGTCAACGACAGCTGGAGCCGTGGTATTTTGGGGTCTGGACATGAACGAGACCATCGAGTGCATTCTCGTGTTGTCCGTCTTGAACCTGGCGCTACTGAGGATCATCGTTTTCGCGAGCAAACGCAAGGACATGATGCTCATCGTGGAAACGATGAGAAACGATTGGCTCGATTCCAGTCCCTTCGAGAGATCCGTCCTGAGAAACAAGTGCCGGCTCGCGTTCAAACTCGCAAAGTTCTTCATCATCAGCGTCGCGATGACGATCCTCATGTTCGCGCTCATGCCGATCATCGAGGTTGCGTATCCTTATTTGCTACACGTCCAGATTCACCACAAGTTTTGATACCCATATATGCACAAAAACAACCTGCCCTGTGTACGTAATATTTATCGCAGGATCACGGTTATCCCATTTAGCCCGAGTTTTTCGATCGGATTGCTAAATGATCGAATTTTTTTAGTGGAGAATCAGTCGAGTAGTTTTTTACTTTCGGACCAACTTTTTGGATGAAAAACGAGAACAATCCAATGTAGAGACTCGAATGATATCTACTTTTGCTCATTTTTTACCAATTATGTCGAACTTTCAATTAAATTGCTCGTCCAATGCAGGTTGATGTCGTGACAAAAGTATCCGTGATTGGATCATATAGAACCGCGATATCGCAACACCGAGTAGTTTAACGGTAAAAATGACCAAAAAATCTCTAACTCCCGTTTAGGTGAAACTGGCCGATGGAGAAACAGGTCAGAGCAAGCTACCTTTCCGAGGTTATTACTTTTTCAACCACACGACATCGCCACGCTACGAGTGCACGTATTTTGTAAATTCGGTGATTGGCTGCTTCAGTAGTAGCACCATTGCCGGTGGCACGAGTTTTTGTCTCATAGCGACGATCCACGCCGCGGCCAAGTTTGCCCTCGTCCAGAGGGACTTTCGGACCCTCGACTCCTCGGACTGGACTGCTGGTGGCCCGAAAATCGAAGGGGTCGTGCGGAAACACCTCGAGTGCATCAGGTACACGCGAAGCAGTTGTTCTTTTTGAGAATTTTAGACAATCAGCTCGTTTTTTTTATAAAAAAAAAGAAAAAGAATTGTTATTATTTTCGTATACCTGGTTGTGCGAACCAGGGCAAACACTACGTTCGAGGGACCCCATGCGATTGCTGTGGTTGGATGCGCACATTCGCGGGTAAATAAAATATGTACATTCGAAGTGCAGTTACTGGAGCTATCTTCAAGTTTCACCAACAATTTTTATCAAGTGGTTTTTTTAACCAGAAAATTATTATTGTTTCGCTCTCACTATGATCGACTTTATACAAAATACTTTTACCACATAGGTGGTAATGCTACGGTAGATATGTATACCATAGGTACACCTGCATAAAAGAAAAAAAGATGTGGTTTTTGGATAAATTATAGTGAATCGTTTCCTCATTTTCCTCATTTTACAGATTTGCCGAAAAAGTCGAGAGCGTAATAAATTTTCTGGCACTGGCGCAGTTTATCACAAGCACCGGACTCATGTGCTTTGCCGGTTTTCAACTGACAACGGTATACCCATCATGTACTTTTGTTTTCAACGTCTTAAGATGGTTCAGGAGTCTAGTGATTGTGAACAGAATCAAATAAAATTTTAAAAAATATTTTAACAGATTTTCCATTACAATATCAGAAAATGTTGTCAAATAAGAAAATATATAAACTGATGAATTTCATTACGAGATATCGACAGAAACATCAAAATTTATTACTTTTGCTTTGTGAGATATAATATACTTACCAAATCGTATTTACAAAATTTTTCCGTGAAATATTGTATTTGTACACGTAATTGATCAATCAATTTTCACCTAATGTTTGTTCAATTTAAAAAGATAAAACAAAAATCCACGTTTGACACCCGAGTCAGTCCTAAATCAACTTAAAAAATAAATACTTGTCAAATTATTTTTTTTTTGTTAAACTTTTGCTTGGCGATTCAGATGCTGGAGGATAAGACGCGACTACTGAAATACGCTGCATTCCTACAGGCGGCTATCTTGGAGCTGTTTCTGTTTAGCTACAGCGGCCATAGGCTCAAAACCGAGGTATCTATCAGCCGCTTCTGAATCATAATTGACCGATTTACTTTTGTCTCTAATCCTCACTCAAAAAAATACCTATTGAAAAATTAAGAGTCTTTAGTCTGTGTAGGATTCAATTTGATTGATATATTACTGCCAATTTTATGTTGACAAAATAGAGCGAAAATGTCGCAGATGTTACCTATTTGAGCAATTGGATTGGTACTTCGTCGCCGACAAATTTTAAAATGGTCTCGATGAGGTCGAGCAAACCGTGCACCATCACAGCTGGAAAATTCTACGACATGTCCCTCGAGTCGTTTTTAAAGGTAAAATACTACTATTTTATTGTAAAAAATGTACGCATGTTTATTTTTTCCATATTTTACAAAGGTGATGGGGTCATCTTTTTCGTATCTTACGGTCCTTTTAGCCATAAAGGATTAGTAAAATGAAACAGCAATTTTTTTTATGTTTACGAGGATGCAATTACATTAAACATAGTGGTTGAACTATGTACGTTCTGGTAAAATAAAATAATGTTATTATAAGAAGAACATTTGTATTTTAAATTATATTTGAATAAAAAGGCCTTGCAAGTTTAAAAAAATATCAGCCGTTAATATGTTCGTGTACCTCCGAAACTTAATAAACTTTTTAATTCTTTAAACATTGATGGAGCCATCAAACTGCTCGTGAGGTACTACAATAATTATAATATCAAATAGTAATAAATGTTATTGTTTACCAATTTAACTGTCCCAATCTCGTTATTTTTTCGTCTTTATGAGCATTGTAGGGGGCTTCATCAACCTCCAAACTTTTATTAAACATAATCGTAGTTTCGAGAAAAATTAAACTACTAGGTATCTTAAAACGGGTGATTTTTATTTTTAGTAAACTTAAAAATTCAAATTATGTTGTTTTTCATTTTGTAAATCTCATTCTGAAATTTTATCGCTTTAAAAATAAAGGAAAAACTACGTGATCAATCCAAACCATAATCATGTGATCATCCATCTTTCATTGAAGATTATGTACTGTTTTTATGTAATTAAAATGACATGCACTTAAAAAGAGAAAAAAAAATTAGTTTGTTCTTTTTTTTAAAGTGTAAATACAATTCCTTTCTACTATTTTTTCCTAATTAAAAATTTTAGAAAGTTTGTTCAGAACTCAATTGAAAAAATAAATTTTCGGACCGGAACTTATTATGATGCACAAAAAAAGACACGAAATCTTAAAATTCAGTTATCGCGTTTGTTATCGTAATCACCCATAGTGCTACTTTCGGCTACTGTAGAATTTCAGTTTTTTTTTTTATTTGACCAATCTCATATGTATAAGTACAAGATGAGCATTTCACTCTCACAAAAAAAAAAAAACCGAAGAAAAAGTTATACGCAATAATGGTAAAAAAAAAAAAAAATTACCGTGTCTTCACTTACTGTGTTCCAGAGTATAAATATTTATAATACATAAATTTAATGGAAGTGAAATAAAAAAAATTTGTTATCGCTAAACAGGTGCTACCTGTGTTACCTCCACACATTAGCTGTCGAATGAATATAAGTGAGCGAACGCTTAAGAAGCCGTTTTGATGTTTTTTGGCGTACATCTGCTTATTCCACTAAATTTTCGAATATTCTTCTCACAGTAATGTAATGTTCTAAAATTTTCAAGAAAAACCAAACGTAGCAAACAAGTGGACAGCGAAAGAGAATAAAAAAAAAGAACCGCAGCAAATTACACCTGTTCACAGGCTCGCTGGCGCCTCTACAATGCTGCTAGTGCAACCGATAATTTTCCTCACTGTCGATTCCATAAGTACACTTAAGTGCACATTTAGGCGAAAATCCAGTTTACTCCGGACGCAAGAACAAAGCTTCGTTATGCATGCAGTGGCAAACTTTTTCTTCGCCCGTTCGATTCCGCATAATTTTCTTGTAACCACGCGGTAGGTGTACTTATTTGAGCTCTCCGACGAGTGGCAGCCGTCAATTATTTTCCAAATAAGCAACTTTGTCGGTTTTATTTATGAAACGCTCGATGGTGCTTGACGACCAGAAGTTACCAACACCAAACACACGGCAGTGCAGTGGTAACAACAAAGTATCATTGCAATGGTTATTTGGTAAACTGGAAAAAATTTTGAAAAACAGGTAGGTACGTGTAAGTTTGAAGCGCAAGTCTCGATTTTTATATAACTCTACCACCAGATATGAGTAAAAGTGAATAAAACAGTTTTTATGAGTAAGAGCGTCCGCGACACCGTTTTTTCCTTTCTTTGTTATTAAATAGCACACTTTTACATACGTTTAAATTTCAATCAAAACTAAAGAGTATACTGTGCTCGTCATATTTTTACAATTTTCTCATCATTTTTATACAACTATTATCACGATTTTTNTTTTTTTTTTTTTTAACAAAAAATTTAGCTATACTTATTAAAACACTATTTTTACTATTTTTAGTGCTAAAATAATTTCTTACACTACATAAAAGACTTTAAAATGTATGTACGTATCAAAGTATAGACTAAATTAATGAAAGCATAATTATTTTGTGCAGTTAAGCCCAAAATGTAGGATAGCTTTAGATCGATTGATTGTTGATTGGATAATTAAACACTTTGTTGAAAAACGATGTCTTTACGATAGAATTTAACCAGGAAATTTTGTAAAACTGATGTATGTAAAATATCAAGAAATTGTTAACATTTCTCGTGAACAATGATACATGCATTGTTTTATGTAATATTTATATGCATAAATTCAATTTTAGTTTTGATAATATCTAGAGAAAAAAAAGAGCTATACACTTATTCGATAGTTACGCGCAAAAAACGTTAAACTTTTTCCCAAGACAAATAAATTATTACCCTGTACTATTCGTGGCGCAGAGAAAGAAATAATAATCATGGAAGAATACGACCAACTGATAAGACCGATGATGATGTCCTTTGAAATTTTCGGCTGCTGGCCTCACAGCTCCGGAGGAATAATCTCAAGTAAAGTGCACCGGGCCATCATGTACCTAATGACGTTAGTCGCATGCACAACCACGACAGCCGAAGCCATACTCTTCTGGGGTCTAGATATGAACGAGACCATAGAGTGTAGCCTCGTATCCTCGGCTTTTTACATGGTGCACTTGAGGGTCATTGTTTTCGCGAGCAAACGCCAGGACATGCTATTCGTCCTGGACACCATGAGAAACGACTGGGTCAAGTCAACTCCATCCGAGAGATCCGTCCTGAGAAACAAGTGCCGGCTCGCGTTCAAACTCGCAAAGTTTTTCATCATCAGCGTCGCGAGTACGGCCCTCGCCTTCGTTTTTATGCCGATTCTCGAGGTTGCACATTATACATTTTATACGTATTTACACACGATATACATCATAACCGATTTTTTTCCATGATTATTTGTCTATTAGTAGGAAAATAGTTGCACTGTAATTTTGATCGTAAGCTTATGGGGTATTTTACTCATCCAACGTACAATTTTCATTTGAGTAGAATTAAGAAAATAACTTTTTTTTCCAACATAACTTTTATACCGATGGATTAACTTTTTGCGTGAAAAACCACAAACTTTTTTTTCAACGAATCATATTAAAACCCAAAGTTTGAGATCGTCCAACACAATATCAATGCATGCGAGTCAAGACAATACCCTATAATATGGGGTTACAAATATTGCCTGTTATCTATAATAGTATTTTTGAGACGATTACAATAAACAGCAAAATATTTAAGTGTACAAAATTCAGTTTAATAAAAAAAGAAAGAACAAAGGGATTAAACCAACATAACAAAAACTACTATATCACTGTCAGCGCGTATTAAAAAATGGCCAGCAGATAAATTTGTCGGACTTAAATAATTTTATGAATGAGTCGTGATAAAAGAACGTGTTGATGAAAAACAACGAAGCATTTCGATCATGCCTCGCATGCAACGACGACGTTTATCCCAAAATTACGGTAAAAATGACCTCCTAATTTCGTTTAGATGAAACTGGCCGATGGAGAAACAGGTCAGAGCAAGCTACCCTTCGGCGGTTATTACTTTTTCAACCACACGACATCGCCACGCTACGAGTGCACGTATTTTGTAAATTCGGTGATTGGCTGCTTCAGTAGTAGCACCATTGCCGGTGGCACGAGTTTTTGTCTCATAGCGACGATCCACGCCGCGGCCAAGTTTGCCCTCGTCCAGAGGGACTTTCGGACCCTCGACTCCTCGGACTGGACTGCTGGTGGCCCGAAAATCGAAGGGGTCGTGCGGAAACACCTCGAGTGCATCAGGTACACGCGAATCCTCTCCAATAGCGCACAAAATTTTAAAAACATTGTATGTAATTTAATGGACAACTTCAATGATGACAAAACATTTGGAGTGAGGGACTAAGCTTTTTCATGAAAATTATTATTGATGATCATAATTTATTGCATCCATAAAAATATTAGTGAGACTAATAAAAATTATCTCAACTCCTCGATTCAAGGTGTTGTCGTCCACGTTGGTCGTTATAATGACATGCAAATTAACGCGAAAGGAGTCGAGGAGCACTTTTTAGTCACAAAAAACACCGGTCATTTTCAACGTTTTTACAACTTTTATGCAAGGTTATTGAAACATTTCTTTTTTTTTTCTCTGCATTTTAAAGTTGTAAAAACAACGTCAACACACTTTTTCAACGTTTAAAAAAAAGGTCATTTCGAGGTAATAGACAATACGTTTGGCAATTGACTTTAGGTATAAATCGGCTCGTTTTTCGAGCGTTGTTTTGTGCGAGCATGTGGAGAAGGAGAAAAACCGGTTTGATTCACCGCGGTTCTGTCGGTGATTTACAAGACATGAAAGATGAGGTAGTGCGCATTAGTCCTCCCATGTAATAGTTTTATTATTTATGTCCTTTGCAACGTGTACAAGCTGGTTTACTGTGCGAATGTAATGAAAAAAAAAAAAAAAAAGGATTTAGTTTTTTAATCGTTTCCTCGTGTGATTTCTTTGTTCGTCAGATTTGCCGAAAAAGTCGAGAGCGTAATAAATTTCCTGGCGCTGGCGCAGTTTATCATAAGCACCGGACTCATGTGCTTTGGCGGGTTTCAACTCACAACGGTACAATATCCACTAATTTACCAAGAAAAAAATTTTTTTTTTCAATTTAGCTTCTTGATGATATTTATAAAGTACTCATCTGGATTACTTGAAAAAGTTTTTTTTTTTTTTGTTTTTTTTTTGTTAAACTTTTGCTTGGCGATTCAGATGCTGGAGGATAAGACGCGACTACTGAAATACGCTTCGTTTCTGCAGTCCGCTGTTTTGGAGCTGTTTATATTTAGCTACAGCGGCCATAGGCTCAAAACCGAGGTAACTTTTACCTCTCGTTCTCTCAATGTATGGCATATATATATACATTCATGCCTATCAAGCCGTATCCGTGTTTTGATTGAAATTCATGGTTTGCCGAGGGAAGCCTTCCGGGTGGCTTACGTGTGTTTTGTGTGATGCGTTACGTAAAAAAATATCGATTTTCGATTTATTGTAAAATCTAGAAATTTACCAATGTAAAATTACAATTCATTCATGTATTTAACTTTTACTATTTTCGCAATTTGATTGATATATTACTGCCAATTTTATGTTGACAAAATAGAGCGAAAATGTCGCAGATGTTACCTATTTGAGCAATTGGATTGGTACTTTGTCGCCGACAAATTTTAAAATGGTCTCGATGAGGTCGAGCAAACCGTGCACCATCACAGCTGGAAAATTCTACGACATGTCCCTCGAGTCGTTTTTACAGGTAAAGTATTTTTATTTCATCCAATGAAGGCTTTTGCTTACATTTATTCATGCAATATATTTTTTACTCAGGTTATGAGCTCGTCCTTTTCGTACTTTACGGTTCTTTTAGCTATGAAAGACGAGTAAAACTAGCAATTGAATTTTAGACTTCTCGTGTAAACTCACAAATTAAAATAATATTACATAGTAACTAAAATAACAGCACTAAAAAAAAAAAATTACCAGTGTTATTTTAATCGATCACGTTAAAGATACTTTCGTAAATAGAGTATGACAAATAAAAAAACTTAACATTTGGATCTCTTGGTCTGTCGAACACTCATTCAAATGAATGTACGAGCAATTTTTTTTCATGGTTATTCACCGACAGTTCACAAAAAAAAAAAAAAAAAAAAAAAAAAAAAAAAAAACACATTTATTACTCGGTAAAGTTTGATTTTTTAATGAATAATCTCCATACATCGATTCTATATTAGGGTGACGCATTTATTGATCACGATCGTGGTACTCGTATCTCATTAGATCTTTTTGATCAGAGCTTCAGTATTGCAAGCCTACGTGATGGAAAAAACCGTAAATTTTTCACTCAACATTCAATCAACTCGCAAAATTTACTACAAGTTTAAAGTGAGGGTGTTGCTATAAAAATGCGCGATGGAAAAACGTTATCAAGTGCTCAATTCTTTTTTTTCGAGGGTGAAGAGTAAGGACAAGAAAAATGACCAACCTTGACCCTTGACGCGCGCGTAAAAAATACACGATAGATGGATCATTACGTCAAAATTAAAAATATTTAGATAAAAGAGTGTATGTATTTTTAAAAAATGTTCTCATGCTCTCATTATTTAAACATTAAAAAAGTTTCTACACAATGACCAACATGTTATTATTGTATTTAGTTCTTTCTTTGCTTTAGTAAGACTATATTTTTATTTAGATTAATACATTTTTAGTCAAAAGATACGAAAAAAATATTTGAAAAAAAAAAAAAAAAAAAATTTCCTGATTTGCACTAAATTTTGCGTTTGGGAAAGATTAGCCGCTACCAACGCCAGATGTATCATAGCACTATTTTTTGTTTCAAGCGTCACTGTAATAAGTATGGCATTTATCATCCTCGTTTTGTCCCCTTCTTCCTCTCTTACGCGTTACTCATTGAATCTTTGACCGGGACGCGTATTACCACGACTCGAGCAAATTTAAATTGAAGATTACGGAAGATGCCGTCTTATAGAATTACGTAAGGACAACAGCAATACCAATACTTGCATTTATATATACCATTCGGGGTACAGCGTGTGCACACGCATAAATGCATACAAGAGGAGAGGTACTCGAGTATTGCTCTCCAACAGATCCCACCCGCGCACAGAGAACCAGATGCTCAACAGAGCTGGAGCAGCAAAATGTACATCCCCGGAGGCCGAGTAACGTATGTGTATGTTGTACGTAAATATATGATACCGAGACAACGACAAGGCTGCACTGGCCGGGTCTCTTGAGCTGCGCTGGGCTACGCGTACCATATGAGAAATTCTGCAAAAAAAAAAGTGTTGTCGCTAACAAATGGCCGGAGTTTTTTTTTTTTTTTTTTTTTTTCCTTACACCAGGTGATCGGGCATAAACACGTAACTAAAGTTTTCTTTGCGTTTTGTTCGTCAATGATCTTTGGCTTACTCTAGACGAAAAAAAATAGTTTCTATTTCTGGTCACCTCAGGAAAAAAAATAAAAAAAACGAAATTTTTTGCGAGAAGCTTTGACAAAAAAAAAGTTTTGTTTACGAGATAAAACGTAAGTCTTGGGAGTATGAAAATTGTATTGTCATTCCAGTGGAAGAGGAAACTAAAAGTAATGTTGCCAAAGGTGTGAAAATTTAATCCGATAAGGTCTACTTTTCGCGGAATCGCTCGTAGATGTGTGCGACAAAGAGAGGAGGAGGACTAGCGAGAGCTGCGATCCCATATCGTTCGGAGCAGCGGAGTCTCGCGATCAGCCAGTCGCTCCTCGAGCGTCAAAGTAAGAGGAGTCGTAACAAATACCCAATTTAATACTGAAGGATACATATACATACCCATTTGGCAGCGTATATAAAACGAGAGAGAGGGCCATAAGTGTACGCAATACGTGTGATAATAATTATACATTCCGCGAGAGCACGTAAGAAAGAAAAACAAAACAAAAAAAAAAAAAAATATGGCAGCCTCGCGCCTCTTCGCCAAGACGAGGCCCTGCCTTTTGCTGCTGGCTGTGGCGTGTTTGGGCATTGACTCGGCCCTGGGACAGGTCCAGCTGCCCTGGACCAACGTCGAGCCGAGCTACGTGCCTCGGGTTTACGTGCAGCGAGGCCTCAACTTTCTCAATGACATAGCGCCCAATGGGCACACTTACAAGCACGGCAGTCTCGTCGCGGCGCAGATTGTGGTGAGCGAGCACACTTACACGTACATAATTGGTATAATAGCTTTGGTGTTTTGGTTTTTAAGTATTATTACCTATCTACTTGTGATGCAAACTGTCGAGCGTTGACAATATTTGGCGAAGGTGGAACCTACGCGCATTTATATGTTACGTGCACGTTGATTGTACATCTTCGAGGTAGCTCAAGAGGATGTTTACGTTCTTTGGGATGGGGTAAACGTGCGGTGCGATACTGTACTTATTCACCGCGTGTGTACCAAATAATTATATTAATATCCATGAAATCGCTCGTTTGTACGCGTCAGCGAATTAATAAGCGGCAGATTACGTTATGTATACAAATTACAACGGGTGGTCCCTCGTCGTCCGCTTTTTGCGTTTTGTTTGTATAATGCGCGCTCTCGACCCGCGGGACCGACGATATTGTAATTACGCGCGCACCATACTTTCTTCTTCTTTTTTTTTTTTTTTTTTTTTTTGCGTTCACTTGCGCATACTTTCTTCTCTTCATACGCGCAAAATATGAGCTTTCCGATTTTTTTGCCTCGATCCAATTTTCTTTAACTTTTTTATTTCTTCGAGCGTGGCTTTGTCCGTTCAACTTGTCGTGTATTTAACATTAACGGAATACCGATTGCTGTTGCTTTGACGAGGAAAATCCAACGATATACTCGCTGAATCAGCACTGGCCGGACAGTGTTAAGTGTGTCATTGCAGTCTCGGCTCTTTAAATAAACATTACGCTGACGCTCGTTGCTTTTTTTCGACGAGAAATCACCCACGGATAAATGTATCTTTTTTTTATTTATTTATCGTCACGTTGAAAAAAAAAAAAAAAAAAAAAAAAAAAAAGCACTTGATAATTTTTAATCTTTTAAAATGTCTAGATGTCCTCTACGAATCACAAAATGTACCGACTGACGTTCAATCTGGAGCCGGTGTGCAAGGGCATTGGCGAAACCTGTCCCCGCGAGAGCTGCACCTTGGACGCGTACATCACCGACTCGGAGTACTATCAGCCACCGATCGTCAACCGAGACAGCGTGCAGTGTCACGACTTGCCAGCCAAAAAGGAACAACAGCCAGCCGGCGTCGATAGCTTGGACAAACCGACGGCGACCAGCCTGGATAGCGAGGTCCAAATGTCCGCGGACCACAACGACCGGCCCTTTGTCGCCGTTAAGGCCACCCAGTCCGACTACTGTCCCAATTGTCCTTACGAGCTGAATACCTCGCTGCCCGGGCTCTCTGCGTTTGGTGATCAGGTGCTCCAATCCATGGACGAGGCTGGTGTTAGTGACTTTAAGCACAAGCTCATCAGCATCGTCCGGGTCACTCGCACCGTACCTTTGAGCTCGAGCGTCATCCGCTATCACCTCCTCATCGAGATCGGCGAGTCGACTTGCCTGAGAACATCGCACATCGAGGTGTCCGAGTGTTCGCTACAGTCAAACCTGCCCATCAAGCTCTGCCTGGTGACCTTCGAGGAGCGTCCCTGGCAGACCGGTAGCCGGCGCATCACCAAGAACAACTGCACAGACTCGCTACTCGACAACGACAACGAGGTCAGCGCGAGCGTCGATCCATCGACGGGTTTCTCGTTTGAGGCGCCAACCGGAGCTACTAGTCAAAATCGCGATGACGCCGAGTCAACCAAGACCGAGATCTACGACCAAATAGCCCAGGAGGCGCAGGAAGTTTTTCGCGTACCCAGTATGGAACTATCGACTTCGAAAGGTGCAGTCATCGAGGAACTGCCGCACACGAGAGTGGTCCTGGTTGGGGTGACTGGTGAACAAAGCGAGCCTTCCGTCAAGTTTGGCGAGGACAAAATGAAGGAATTCGACAAGTTCCTCGAGGACTTTGAGCTGCCAGTCAAAACCGAGACGACCAGCCCCAAGCCTGACTTGGGTGTACCCGTGAAGGAAGAGATCATCGTGAAGGAGCACGTCGAGGATAAGGCTGATAACGAGACCTTGGAGGCAAGCGAGGAGGGTCAGAAGTCGCTGAAACCGGTGTTGCTTCCAACCGTCGAGTCAAGGCGATCGAAGAGATCCACAAAGGTGCTGGATAACAACAAGGCTGGACTTCGCAAGCTGGCGGTCAAGGTCGTCGAGATGATTGACGAGCTTGACGAGGACAATAAAAAGAAGCACCTGGTCGACGTGACCGGCGAAAGCGTTAGAGAGTCGCACGGAATCGTGTATCACCTGACCGTCGAAGTCGAGGCCACCGACTGCAGGGAGGCAGAAGTATCGACCGAGTGTCTGGACGAAGTCATACCGGGGCCGCATCAGATCTGCAAGTGCGTCGTAGCCACCAGCGAGAAAAAGCCTCTAATGGCACCCAAGCTGTTGCACTACAGCTGCAAGTACAAGGACGAGCCGGAGACTCGACCGAGAAGAGAGGCGCTTGTTGGACAGCCACAAGCTTTTGACACGAACGATCCGGAGATTAAAAAATATGTAGAGCTCGGGCGCCAGAAATACTCCCAGCAATTGCAGGGAATCCAAGAGCCAATCGTCAGCCAAGTGAAGAATGTGACGCGTCAAGTAGTAGCCGGCTATTTGTATAAAATCGTGGTTGACATAGGCTTAAGTACTTGCGAGAAGGGCCAAACCGAGAAGTGCGAGCTGAAGGCCGACGAGGTACTCAAGGAGTGCACCATCGAGGCGTGGACCAGAGCTTGGATAAACAATGGAGAGCCCGAAATCAAAATTAAATGCACCGAAGGCAGAAAAAAGCGATCGCTCAGGGGTCAGAATTACAGTGCGAAAATGCTCGGGCAGGCCAAACAGCTGAAGGAAGAGAAACTGTTTCACGAGTTCATCTCCAAGTATGAGAAACAGTACGCGAACGACGAGGAAAAGGAGAAGCGCTTTAAGATCTTCAAAGAGAATTTGGACCTGATAGAGGAGCTACAGAGAAACGAGCGGGGCACCGGGCGCTACGGCGTTACCATGTTTGCCGATCTTACCAAAGCCGAGTTCAAAGCCAAGTATCTGGGACTTAAGCCATCGCTGAGATCGGACAACGACATTCCCCTACCAATGGCCGAGATCCCCAATATCGAGATACCTGCCGAATACGACTGGAGGCACTACAACGTCGTCACGCCGGTGAAAAATCAAGGCCAGTGCGGCTCCTGTTGGGCATTCTCAGTGACCGGCAACGTGGAAGGCCAGTACGCCATAAAACACGGCCAGCTGATGTCGTTCTCGGAGCAGGAGCTCATTGACTGCGACAAGTTGGACAGTGGCTGCAACGGAGGCCTGCCGGATACAGCGTACAGAGCTATCGAGGAATTGGGAGGCCTGGAAACAGAAACGGACTATCCCTACGAGGCGGAGAACGAGGCGTGCCACTTTAGCAAAGGCAAGGCCAAGGTGACGATTGTCTCGGGATTAAACATTACCAGCAACGAGACCCAAATGGCACAGTGGCTGGTGAAAAATGGCCCGATGTCCATTGGCATCAATGCCAACGCCATGCAGTTCTACATTGGAGGAGTCTCGCATCCTTTCCACTTCCTCTGCAGTCCCAGCGATCTAGACCACGGTGTTCTGATTGTTGGCTACGGAATCAAAAGTAAGTTATTTTTTTCATTTATCTTGGCTACTAATGGTTATTCACGTATCAAATGCGATAAAGATGGTTTTTGGGGAGTGACCAACTTTGGTCACTACTGTAGGAAACCGTGTTTTCTGCACTCGTTACATAAACAACTATTTAAAAAAAAAACAATCATAAGATTTTACGTTATATGATTTTTTCACGTTGTAGCTTACCCAATCTTCAATAAAACTTTGCCTTATTGGCTGATCAAGAACAGCTGGGGTCCGCATTGGGGTGAGCGAGGGTACTACAGAGTTTACAGAGGAGATGGATCTTGCGGAGTTAATCAGATGGTCACAAGTGCAGTTGTCGCTTAATGGATTATTAATTTCAGAATTAATAAGCTCAATTTGGTTACCTTTGATTACGAGTTCACCATTGAAATTTATAATGTGAAAGATCGATGATCTTTAAATCGAATTCATAACAAATAGTAACATGCATATAATAATGTTGAATAGATCATCTATCAACATCGAATCGTCTTCAAACGAAATTAGTCAATAAGTGAGATTAAAAATTTTTTGTACAAGAAACAACTAATATATATACATATATATACACATAGATATACTTAACTTGAGTCACGAATATAATACATGCGAAACAATAGTAGAAACAAAAAGTGAGTATGATTCCACATGTACATGTTTACTTTCCAATGAGATTTTCTTTTGCATTCTGACGAAACGTTTGTAATGCGATAAGAGCGGTTTAATGTAAGTTTTATTATCTGTATAAAACTGTAACATATGCATATTATTGTTGCTCTTTTAAAAAAGAAATTATAACTTTACATTTTTTACTAATAAAATAAAAAAAGTGTGCCAAACAAAAAAATTAACGCATTTATAATTTAACATTGTAAAATTGTGACAAGTTAAAGCAAACAAAAGATGAACTGATGAATTTTCTTGTGATATTAGGAAAGACTGGACTTTTAATTTAAACAAATAATGATTTTACAGATTGAAAAACAGTTTATTCAGTTATCCATAAAATTAATTCATAATACAATTACACGAAGACTATACACGAACTTTGACTTGTTAATTATTAAATCAAAATAGGTATTGCGAGTCGCAAAACTAAATAGAAAATACGCGATTGTAATGATGAATAAGCATGGGTAATGGGAAATAATTGTCTGAATTAAAAGTTATTAAACTGACTTAAATCTTTTATTTATTCTAATTATCGCAACACTGACCAAATGTGTGTGTCTTTACAGAATAAATCAACTAAACCAAGTGGAAATAATTGCAACCCACTTTTAATGCAAACGCTGTCAAATTCTAATTTTACAGGTGACTGTATGTTAGTGCACTATCTCACATGCACATTATTTAAACTCCGAGATGAGTTAACTATATAGTGACACTTAACTTATTATTTGTGGACTCTAGTAATTTTTCAATTTTAAAACTGTTTTTCTCCACTTTAACTATCTCAGTTTGTAAAAAAGTTGTAGAAAACAAAATAAGAAAGAATTAAGTTTTGTCACATCTTACGCAACCGAAAGAACAAATAAAATCGTGAGTGTGAATGCCGATCAGTCAAAAGTTGAAAAATTTACATTCCGCTTAATTTGTTAAATATTATGTACCATTTATAATGAAAATATACATAGACTCATGGCATCGACGTACCGACTTTGGTTACGAAAACCGACGATCCCTCTAAATCGACAAAATTTCTCCTTACGCAACACTCATACTCGCAGAATGATCCATCTCTTGGTCAAACGCACACAGCATACTCCACCGTTTGTTTTAACCCTCTTATGTGTGAATTGGAATTAAGGCTCTTTGCTTAACAAGCGAAAGGCATGAGAACCTTGGGTAAACAATAAAGCTTTTGCAATGAAAAATTTTAATAGTAATTGTAAGAGCCCCACTGATTGTATGGATTGTAAGCTTGGGGTCCGCTCTGGCTGTACTGCCAATTTTGATAGTTGGCATAGTTGGGATCCGATGGTGCTGGATATTGCTGATAACTTTGCTGATAACCGCCTTGAGTACCATATTGGCCACTCGGGAATTGCTGCTGTGATTGGTAAGCTGTCGCACCATACTGATAGGATTGCGAGCCGACTGTGGGTGGCGGTACACTTGACGTATCCAACTTGGCTTTTTTTGCCGCCACATCACTATAAATTTATTTTTTTTAATTTTTTTTTTTTTTTTTAAGATAAAGATCGTTATTACGGACTTTTTCAACGAAAAGATAGTATTCAACAAAGTATTTTATACTTACGTTTTGCTGTCATCATTTTTCGTCTTCTTTCTCTCTTTAGCTTGCTTTATACATTTTTGGAATTGTTCATGTGCTTTCAAGACTTGCCGAATGTCTGTGCTGAAATCTTCGAGGAACTCGACTTTGCGCTGAGCAAACAAAACACGCTGTTCTGCATCGGCATGTTCGCGATCAATAAACAAATCCATATAGCCAATGACTTCTTGAGTGTTGATGGGATTTCTTTGAAGGCCGAGATCTATCAATTGCAAATATAATCTTGGATTGTCTTTGTCCTTTTCTGTTGCCTGAGAAAAATTCAAGAAATTTACATTAATTTCAGCATTCAAAAACAATGATGGAATAAATAAACAATTTGTGTAAATGAAAGCAAAATAAATAAGTAATTACCCTCAATAAAACTTTGACGGCCTTGTCCGTATCGTTCTTAATTTTACATAGGAATCTAGCATACTTTACAACTATATTATTTGAAATAGTTCTATTTTTACTATTATTAATGTAATGCTCATAAAGGGAGCAAGTTTTGTCCAAATCGCCGCGTCTACGTTCGAGATTAATGCGGCGGTAAGCTATCTGCAACATATTGGGAATAACGTCGTCAATGTTTTCAAGAATGCTAGCAGCTTTGTCGTAATGGCCTAGGCTCTCTTCAAATGTTGCCCATTGCAGATGGAGATTTGGCTTTTTGGGATGATGAACTTTACACGCTCGGGTGTACACGTCCTGTATTTTATCCGTATTGTCTCCCTTCAGTGATTCTAAGTAGCGCACAAACTGTAAAGAGCAAACCAAAACTTTCAACATTTCGTTTTGTCGACATAAGTGTACAAATTTTATAAATACAAAAAAAATCCACACACCCTCATCCAAAATTCGTCATACAAAGCACACGCGACCAAGCACCTCTCGAATAAAATAATCACACGGTCTTGATCTTTTTGTTCAATTTCGTAGTCCAAATATTCCTTCCAATTCTTCAATTGGCACCTTTCCAACGGCTTTACGTGGAAATAAGGCCTCTTAATCTGTAAATAAAGAAAGATTTTCAATATTAAAGATAGACTTTTTGTTGGATTAGGAAAGCCATATAACTCATGACAATATCCTTACTCCCTCCTCAAAAGTCCATCTCGCAGCAACGGCATTCACATTTGACTTGTGCATTTTTCTACGGGTACTGATGATCTTTTCACGTATGGCACGCGTCTCCTCGTCGCTCGGTGGAGCATCTTTGTCTGTTTCTTCACCAGGCGGTGCGTCGTCTCCTGCAGAGTCATCTGCCTTGAGGGAAGCCTTGACTTCTGCCCTTAGTGTCAGGAATCCGTCGACGCTCAAGATTTTATTGGGACTGTTTGTCGTAACGAAATCTTGGAAGGATTCAAAGTGAGACAGGTAGCCGAGAGTAGGAGTGCATAAAAGTCGGTCATAGATTGCCATGACTTTGTCCAGTTTTTTATTCTCTTTTTCCCATTCTAGGTAACTCAACCAGAGCTTGTCTGACCTATAATTGTTATGACTTTAGGTTAATTTGTGTTTTTAAAAATAGTAAAATAAAAAAAATACGACGCAAGGAAAACCGAAAGTTACCGAAATTCAAGACCGCAAGCGTTGATGGCTCTGTTATATTGTTCCCTCATTTTTTCCTCGTCCTTTTCATGAGCGACTTTACAATGATTGATGTAGTGCAGCCACAAGTCGACACTGAGGGATATAGCTTTCAAACCTTGATCAAATACCTGCGTGGAGTTGATGAAAAGAGAAAAATGGTTAGTTCAAAAGGAAAAATCATAGATAACCGATCTCTTCTAGGGCCAGCGGCGGATAGATCGGTACGGTACTTATAATATACATCATTTAAAGTAACTTAATGTAAACCTAATGCTTAAACGTAATTGTAATAATAATAATATCGGTGATTCACATGATTTTGTTTTGTTTCATAAAACAAATACTCACGTACTTTGTGCAAACGCGTACTGTAAATAAATAGTCGTAATTAACACAGAGAGATTGCAGAGCATTGTGCATTCACCTTTAAAAGTCGAGGGGGAAGAGTGTCCGCGTACGAAGTGTGCCTCGGCGCGTGCTCTCTTCCTTTAATCCTCACTCTCTCCCTACAGTAATCTTCTCATTCTTTGATTTTCATCTGCAGGCCCCACACACGTGCACCCGTCCCAAGTCTTTGTCTCGCGACTCTCTCTTTTTTTTTTTTTTTTTTTTTTTTTTTTTTCAAACTCATTTTCATTGTTTATAAGGCATGAATTTGACAAAACCCTTCCATGATACACTCAGGAGGGTTTAGCGATACGATCATTATATAATCATAGTGTGTAGGTATCTTACAATACTTATGTCACTCATATAACGGATGTAATAAGTATGTACATCAAAACGCTTATACATGAAGTATAACAACGACACACATATAATAATAATATAGTAATAATATGCATTATAGTAATAGTAATCATAATCACTTTCACGACGGTGAGCGACAGTAGCATTATATAAGGAGACAACAAGCTCGAGACCGACTTATGTCTAGTAGTAATATATATTATAGCACTATTAAGTATGTTGTAATAATAGCATTCTAGTAGTAGTAAATCATAATGTAATGTGTGTTCTAGTTGATAAGTCGCACGAGTGGCTAATCGATTAGCGAGGAGAGTCGCATAGGTGCCGCAAGACGTGCTAGGCTGTTGAAAGGGAAAAAACCATAATTTGCGTGCGTGCACAACACAGTCCACGCGCCTTCCTACCTCGAACGAGTTTTATTACAGATTAAATATTTTAAGAATACGTTAGTTATAAGAACATATACTTCATTATTTACTCAACTATGTAACACGAATAAAAATAATTTAAAAAAAATTATACTTGAATACCGTCAACTGTTAAGCTATCTCAATAAAATATGAATAAAAACACTCACTGTTTGAACGCGCTCCGGGTCACCCTTCTTCTTCTCGTAATCAGCATATTTGCGCCAGTAACCGTAACAATATGGATAGCGCTCCAGAAATTTACTGTAAGCTTCCCTAGCTGCCTCGGCATCGTTCTATTGAAAACAAATTTTTAGTATTTATTTCCAACATTTAGTAAAACTGCTTTGGTAAAAGAATCCAACTGATAAACTCACCTCTTGGTCTACATACTGCAACAAGTAAGTCCATCCGGTAAAATCTGCAGGATCATCATTGACTGCTTTCCAATACTTTTCGAGCTCTGGAAGAGTTTTCTTTTTTGGAGAAGGAGGTTTGACGTCTGCCTTGTCATTAGAGGCATCAACTGAAACAGCGACTTTTTTAGCAGGCGTCTCATCATTATTTTCAGAAGTTGGCGAGCTAGGATCGTATTCACCTTCAGCGTTACGCTTGCGTTTGCCTGTCAACAGGAATAATTTTATTGGAACAAGTTCAAGTTTTTAGACAATTATTAGAATTACTCAACCGATTACGCACTTGATTCAGATTTGGATTTTTTTCCATTGCTTTTGCTGGCAGACTTACTTCCTTTCTTTTTCCTATCACTTTCAACAGGTAATTCTTCGTCTGACACTGATTCAGTCTCACCAAGATCGGCAGGTTTAACCACCGGCAATTCTTCGTCTGAAACCGCTTCAGTTTCCGGCTCCTATGATTCAATAGTAATATTTTATTGTGACTAAAAGTTTTACGTAAAAACTTATTCAACGAATCTTAATTGAACAAATAAAAAAAAAAGTATGAAAAAATCCATACCACCAGCAAGCAGCTAGTTAATAGAAAAAGAAAAGCAAATTTAGTGGATAGACAGGACTTAGCAGTAAGTGGTCATTATACCTGACACTTAATTTCATTTGGGAGAAATTCATCTTCTGAAATTTCTTCTACATCCTCGCATGCATAATTTAAATTCTAAATGGTGCAAAGGAATAAAAGCTATTGGATTAGGGTGGACGTGATGGCCAAAGCAAAGGTAAAAATAAAGAATCTATGATGATACATCTCTAGAATGAAAAATACCTTAGCAGCAGTTTCAGTGGGCAATTCATCTTCGGAAACAGCTTCTGTATCAATTTCATTTTTCTTTGATGTTGGTTCACTTTCATGGTCACTAATTTCTATGACTTCGTGATCTTGGTTCGATTGCTGAATTGAATTTTCTGAAACTTCATTACATTCTGAAATGAATTCTACATCTTCATTTCTAAATTGATCGTTGTCAGGTATAATTTCACTATCTTGTCCAGAAAATTTTTTTTTCTCCAAGTCTTGCTTTTCTTTCTCAGCTTTTTCCTCTTCCTCCATAACAAACTGATCTACGTCATCTTCTATTAAAATGCACTGGTCATCTGTACTTTCCTCCTAAAAAATAAGAAAATAGAAATAAATAAATACTGCTTATTCTTGCCAACGAAACTATTAAAACAATTATAAAAAAAAAACAAACCATCATTTCTGATACAGCCTTGATTCTCAGTGAACGTTTAGCAGTTTCAGCAGTTTCAAGAGATTCAGCAAGTACTTCTTCATCTACAGCCATAGGTTCTGCTTCAGGTTCTTCGTCAGGTTTTTGCTCTGGTACTTGAGCTGCTGCTTCTTCTTCTGGTTGACCAGCTTCAGGATCAAATTCAAGTATCTCTTCACCTTCCACAGTTGCAGCCTCAGCTTGACATTCTTCCATCAGCTCTTCTTGGAGTTCTACTTGCTCTTCTTCACATGTACTTTCTTGTACTTGTTCAGATAAATTTTCTTGATCTTCTTCGCCTGAATTTTCCTGCTCCATTACAAATGTGTTCTCTTGCTCGTCTTCACATGTATTTTCTTGCTCATCTGCACATATATTTTCTTGCTCCTCTTCATAGATATTTTCTTGCACCAGTTCATATGTACCACTTTCTATTTCCTGTTCATACATACTTTCTGTCTCCTCTTCACATAGAACTTCTTGCTGTTCTTCGCACATGTTTTCTTGCAGTTGTTCATTTATATTTTCTTGCTCCTCATCACATGTATTTAGTTGTTCTTGTTCTTCTTGCTCCTCTGACTCCTCTGACTCATGAACGTTATCTTGTTTCTGTGCACATGTTTCACTTTGTTCCTCTTCGCTGGAATCACCTTGCTCCTGCTGATATGCAACAACTGGCTCCTGACTGGTTTTAATTTTTGATACTAGATGTTCATTATTTTGATTCTCCTCTTCGTGTTCAACCACCTGCTCTTTATGTTTATCATCAGTCTGTTCTGGAGTCTTGATGGACTGCAATTTCTCAACTGTACTCTCTTTCAAGTCTTTGATAACTTCTGTCTGGACACCATTTTCAGGTGTACTAATGTCTGTTTCAGCTGATCTGTTTTCCTGCAAAAAAATTAATTATTTTAAAAAATCTCTTAAAACAACTAACAAAGATGCAATAACATTTAAAAGAGATTGTAAGAAATGCCACATAGCAATCGACATTTATTTCCATGTTACTCTATGGCTGCCTAGGTAACAAACTAAACAACCATAATAATACTTAACAACCAAGGATGAATGTACTGTTTGGAAAATCAGTACACTATGATCGATCAAAAAACTAATAGAAAATCATTAGAGTAATCAAAGTCAAGATTCAAGTACCTCCTCGACTTCATGTATGATCTTGGAGGCACGAGTGGCCCTGGTCATAGTTTTTTTAGCCGGTGTCTTTTTGACCGGCGTTGTTGCAACTTTTTTGACCGCTCGACCGGACCTGGTTCGCCTCACTGAAACAAACAATCGAGACAAGGGTCGTTACGTTCCACATTAATCGGTACACCATCCTAACCCTACCACAAAAACATCCCGAGCTCATCAACGTCACACAAGTTCCCGCTCTGCCAGGAGATGATCATTCCCGGCAGAGGAGATGGACACGCGCGTGTGTGTGCATGATGTATCGCGATAACCACATACGTATATATATACGTGCACTAGCTGGCGACGCCATTTGTTCAAATGGCGGTCCGCGTAGCATCGGGCGTTCACGGGTTATACACAGCGATTCTCGAGTATTTGAAAATACATTCCGGGACGCACCCGACGATGACGCTCGTGCTCGTGACTTACCTGGCTCACTTTGCATGGTCTCGCTGTTCTCGTCACCACTCAAGGACGACATACTTTTCGCGTGTACTTATCTCGTTGGCAACGTTTTCAAGCGCACCGACGACTCGAGACAACTGCCCCGCCCCCCGCGCGCGGTCGTTCAACGCAGCACACACGCGCGCGCGACGACTTAATTGGCACTTACACCGCGAGAGGCGCCACTGTTCAACTTTTGCTCAGAGTCTGCTTAATTAAATTGGTGTATAAATTAATTTATATTTTTTTTTGCAATTGAGTAAGTACATGGTTGTTTATATATTGCCCAATAACCCTTACATGGATGATTTGTTACACCAGGATGGTTTTTTAAGGCAGTTTTTAGAGAGAGAGAGAGAGAGAGAACAAGCTTACAACTATCAACAACAACCACTGGCTTTTGTTAACGCACATTGTTCATTTTGCCTCAGAGCTTTTAAAAACTATTGAAAACAAAAAGAAAATAGACTTTTATAATGCGTGTATATTTGTTTAATCTGTGCTATGAATGAGTCTAATGTCAATATTTCCATCAGGATAAACGGCTGTGAATACTTTGTGTATAAGCATGTGTATTGACAAGTACGTACAAAATTTTGGAGCACGAGAGTCTTTTAAGACTATAATTTTAGATTTAAAGCAGTATCAATCTCCCTACTACTTGTATCCTCTTCATGTCTTCTTTATTTTTACAGGTTCAAAAATACTTTTATAAGAATATTTATTTACTTTAGGACGAATGTATTCAGGAACATATTGAACAGAGATAATTTAACAACAAATAGTCTTTGATTATTTACCGTGTTGATTGGTCCTGTTAATTTTTCATGATGTCTGATTACCAGTCGATGGATAAGTTGGTGAAAAAAAAAGTTATTCTTGCAGGTAAATTTTCCAACAAGCCAACTGAGTTGTCCACTTGCCACATACATGTTCAAAATCCTCAGTGTTCAAACATGACTGTACAGCAAATTAAAGCTGAATTGCGTAGTGAAATTGTTGATGAGGATGCACATAAAAGTATCACGATTGGAAATGCATGTTCAATCATTGACAGGCTAATCGAGAGGGCCATTCAAAGAATGTCTCTCAAAGAACAAAGTTTGGTCACATTAATGGTTCCATTAAGTAGTGAAAAAAAAGAGACTATTGTGATCTCTGTACAGATAACTCTGGAAAAGGCAGAAATCTACAAACCAATCTGGGAGTGGAGCCCACAAGAGAAACATGACACTGCCTTCAAGTGCAAAGAAAAGGGAGTGGAACTCTTTAAAGCCAATTTGCACGTCGATGCATTTTACAAGTTCAGTCAGGCATGTAAGATCCTTATCACATTAGAACCTATTGAAGAAGAGGGGCTGATAATGAAAAATATCACGGAACTCAAATACATTTTGTACAACAACATGGCAGAGTGTCAGTTGATCCGGAAAAACTATGAACATGTACTTACGCTGTGTAATAAAGTATTAAATAAGGACACAAACAATGTAAAAGCCATTTACAGGAGAGGGGTAGCTTATGCAGGGCTGAAAAACTTTGAGCAAGCATCTAATGATCTGAAAATGGTAATCACTCTTGAGCCTAAGAATAAACTTGCGCTTGAAAAGTATAACATTTATAGTGAAAAATGGCGTGTTTCTGTACAGGGATACGAGAGCATAGTGCGTAAGATGTTTAAAGTAACATGATTCTTTACAATTTTGTACATTTATAATAAATTTAGCATTAAGGAAACGAATAAAATTATAAAAAATTGTTGTACAAAAATACACGTTTTATTTCCACCTACAATCGCTTACACCAGAAAACTATTTTCTATTGATTTGTCTTTTTTTTTGTCCAAAATTTGTATTCACAAAGTGCAAACAACTTAATAAGTGCAGTATGTGTGTACTAGATCGCTTAATCAAGTTTTTACAACACTCCTTTTGAATTATCATTAAAAAATTTACGTAGTAGTTCATAATAAAACAAAATATTAATGTATTTATGATTTTTATTAGAAATGAATGAATATACTATATTAAATAAAAAAAAATATAACAATCTACTTTCCATAATAAATAATAAAAATACATAATAACAAAGACAGAAATCAATGAACAACTGGAACCATCACCTATATTACAATGCAATAAAATCTTTCAATTTCATTTCATGAACCTTTCTTTTTATCAAAATTATCTTTAGAATCATAAATATAATTAACTATTGATGAATATTATACGAAAAAATATGTCTAACTTACATAGAACACTCCGCAAAAATTTTTTTCATGGCAAGATTTCGAATGGAATTACCTAAGCTACAACTACTGCTGCTACTACTACTGCTACTATGGCATGATGGGTTAACAAAACTTAATGAGAAATCCCTGGTATTTTATGTTGTTAAAACACATGCTACTTAATGAAGGGGCTGTGACATTTACATAAATCAGTTTTATTTTTAATACAACGCTTAGGTAAGGAAGTTTTGTGGCACATTAAGAGACTCGTAAGTTACTGTTAAAATTATTGTGTATAAAATTAATGATAAGTAATTCATTTTTTTTTTTTTTTTAACAAAGCCTACGAAATGTTAACCAAATGTAACTATAGCTGAAAACTCTGCAAGGATCATCTCGGAAAAAATTAACTATATTTAATATTTCTGCAACATATCTGACTGCTCTTTATACAAATCACGTAAATTTATTTAATGTTTTAAAACATCACTTTTCTTTCAAATGTATGGTAAAAATTAAAAAATCATATTGCTTGGACAATATCACTTATTAATACAAATTTTTTTTGTTTCTTTTACTATAACAATACAATTAGCGACGTTAATAATAATAATAATAATAAATTTTTGTAACAATCTAACTCTTACTCTTAATCAGGATGTACTGTACACACCTTTGCAGTTGAAATTACTGAACTGAGCAAAGAATGGTATCAAACATTATTTTTTGTAAATTTTTTTCCATTTACTTTTTCATTTTTTTTAAAGTTAATTTTCCTTCAAACCAACAATTAAGCGGAAATCTGTTCGTTTTACAACCGCATGTGGTACTGAACGGAACACTTTATTTTGTGTCTTCTTGACAGAACATTTTTCCTATCTCTTATTTGCAACACCACAAAGAGAGCATTGCATTACGATAATTTAGGCTTGCCATTGACAGTGGCAGTGTTGTTGCTCATCGTTGCCATTGTTGAATTGGTAGCCATCTGAGCAACTTGCACCACTGCTATCCCTGCAACAGACCGCTCCACGAATTGCTGGTAAACCGGTTTCATAAACTAAACATAAAATGTAGAAAAAGGATTTTTCATGTCTATTAAATCACTTAAAGGGACGTGCGGTTTAAAAAAAATAATCAACATCGATATTTACTTGATGCTTATTTTTTCATATTTTCTTAGCAGAAATGGACAATGTTTATGTTACGTTATAAATAATGCGTGTGAATCTCCAAGGAAAATCTGTGCGCATGCCCATGGCTGTGGTGTTAAATCTAATTTTAGAATACAAAGTGTTTAGCGTCACTCAATACTGTAAGCTTGATTCTTGAGCAGAAATGGACATTTTTGTGATTACTTAAATATGATTTAAAACTTGTAATCAGCAATGCATGTCCACGCCTGCTAAGAATCTTTTCTAAAGTGAGATATGAATTTTTCATCAAGCAAGTCAAAAAGCATTTGGTTAACCACGCAACAACCGTCATACCTTTATTGAACACTGATATCCTCATATCACTCGAAATTGTTAGGATCAAAATAAAAAAGATGTTTACACGAAAAAACATGATAATGATTTCAATGAGGGGATGACTTTAATGGACAAAATAAAACAAAAACCAATGTTAAAAAATAAAAAATGTGATAAATTTATTTGTTTTAATAAAAGAGCGTTGTATCAGATGAGACGATGTTTGCGCAGATGATTGAAAAATAATGCTATGAATGGCACAGCACAGAAGGTCAAAAATAAAGAAAGGATAAGGTATCGTAATTTATGAACGAGACGAGTACTTTTCCAGGCCTGTGGGAATAAAAAATTCTACATGTTAGTTAGGCCTTTCGATCGTGGGTTAATTAATCTTAAAATGTTAGTAGTTTTAAAAGTTCTTTATCAAAACAACAAACTTATGTTACAGCAGTCACAATAAATAAATGTATATGTCGCAAATATTTAAAGACAAGTCGATCATCGCTATGCATGTATAAATAGTTAACAGAGCATTCACAAAAACACGTTCTGAAAAATTCTATCGATATAAACTGTTAGTTTTTCGAGTATCGTTTGAATAATACTTACGTTCTCCCATATCATTGATGCTAGATCATCAATAAACGAACCCGTCTCACGCAACTCTCCAGAATATCTACAATACAAAAAAGATAATTTCCCACTTTATAATGCAAATTTCTCTTTGATTATTTCAAAAAATCTTTTACGTACCTAATGTACGCCCACAAGACAAGTGTCAACAGGGCAACTCCCATAATAACATTACAGATGTATGATAGAGTGCTCAAACCGACTAGGCCGAAAACACCAGAAGCTATATATGTTACAACGGCTATGACGAAAAACACTGCGGGAGTTTTGCCAGCCTTGAAAATATTTTTGCTTTCATTGTGCGCCTTGAACTGATGGAAAGCTTCTTCGATATCCTGCAAAATACAACAATCACACAATTGAAATGATCAACCACAAACTATTGATTTGCCGTGTATTAACCTTTTTCAATTTTTCCATGTACATTTGACTAAATTCCTCGCCGCCCATTTTTCTTTTGTTTTCAAACTGATACAACGCTCTGTCGACGCACCGCGAGTGTTCAGACTCCAAATGGGCGGTCGCCAAGAATGGCTTGGTTCCTCCGCAAACGCAGTCCATCATTTGCAGATACAAATCTTTGGCTTCTGCTACGGCCGACAAATTGTTTGCTTCGGCCGTGGCCTATTAAGGAAGGAAAAAAAAAAATTAAGTTAAAAATTCAACACCTTTCGAAAATCGAGAAAAACGCAAGAGCTATACTTGCCACAAGCATGCTCTTAGGCTCGGGCAGCTCGTCGCCCTTGTATATTTTGATGTAGCTCTTGAAATACTCGAGCAGCTCTTTGGCTTTGACGACCTGTCCGTTGATTTTTTTGGTCACAAGATTCTCAGGCGCAAGCAGTAGAGGTACGAGTAACCTGAGCTGCTGCTTGAACTCGCTCTCGATTTCGGAAAGCCTGCCATCGAATTTCGGATTAGTGGCAATCTTGAGGCCCGGATGGGGCATGAGGAAGCACGATATATCCGAGAAGCAGGATTTGATGTGCTTGCGCAAGCTCTGGAGCTCCGGGTGTTGTCTGTCCGAAATCTCGAGACGCCGGCTGAGGATCTTCATGCCACCCTCGGCCCCGTAATCCGCCTCGTACGGGTAGCTCCAGTCGCGCACTAGAAACTGCAGCCTCTGGAAAGGCGTGCTGCCTGATTTTTCGAGAGCGAGCCTGCCGTACTCGGTAAACAGCTGCAGGTGTTGCAGATCGTCCTCTTGGATGTTTTGCGAGAGATTGTAGATCTGCACGGAGGACAGCATCGTGCTGAGGGCGAAGACGGTCGCGCAGTCGCGCACCGTCGACTGGCTGTCGAAGGCACCCTGTGTGTCCATGAGGATGACCGCGACCCTCTCGCCGCTCGACAGGGTCGTGGGGAACACCTTCGACCACATGAGAATGCCGGTAGTGTCGCGCTCGGAACCCCCTCGCCACGAGAACCCGCTCAGCGGTTCGTTCTCGCCACCAAGCCAACTATCCGTGTTTTCTTTTTTGACGTACTGTCGGGGGGGAAGAGAATAACTCGTTAGTATAATTATCGCGGATGGTGAATGAGAGAAAGGAAACGGAGACGTACTTTACTGTCCATGTAACGGAGAAAAAAGTCGAGGAGGAAGCTCTTGCCCTTGCGAAAGGCTCCGGCGACCGAGACAACGACGACGCTTCGGTCCTTGATGTCCTCCTGGAGCAGAATCTCGGTCAGGGCGTCCTCGTCGAGCTCGAACGTGTGGTCCGGATGCGTTTGGACGATCTGCACCGGATAACCCATGTCATCGTCCTCGTTCTGTTGTCTATCCTCCAACATGTCCTTCCTCGAAAGGACTTCTATCCTCGATCTTTTTGCAGTGGGATCTACGTGAATGGACAAAAGTTTATTCATCACCACCTGTTGATTTACACAAACTTGAAATATCATGCGCACGCTAGAGACTCCACCGGAATTTGAAAAAAAAAAAAAAAAAAAAAAAATGTACATTTGGTGCAACTATATTGACGCGAGAGAGAGAGAGACATGCTCTAATCGTCATATAGTACAACCAAATGTAGCCGCAGGCATGACCAAGAGTGACGTAACGTTCCACATCGGACAGTAGACTAGCTCGATTATGCGGATAAATTCATCATAGACAAAAATTCCATTAGAGCCCATACTGTTTATTTTTTTTTTTTTTTCCCTTACTATCTTTCATTTCCATCGATATTTAATCAATTAATCTCGTCACAAGGAGCGATTGGACCAAAGACGACGCAGTGTCAAGGTTTGTTTTGTTTGCTCGTTCGATGTATTCCCGACTCGCTGGCTAAAGAAAAATTATTGCAAATAAACCGCACGAGTACGCGCTTTTTGTGCAGGTGGTGGTGGAAAGCGTGAGACCAAAAGCTTGAAAGATCAAACAAAGAAATATCCACGACGTAGCTGCACAGGTAGAGAGCCATCGCGAGCAAAAAGCATCAGCCTCATTTGAATTCTTGATTACGTCGGCGTCTTTTTTTTCCTTTCGTTAGTTGAAAAATTCAAGGAAGCAATCACGGAGAGACCGCGCACTCGTCTTCCACCAGTGAGAATGCATTTATAGAGAGATTCAACCTTGACCGCCACGCGATCATGGAAACTATGATATAATATATACTATACATCGGGCACGCGCGAACGGCGAAACAGTACAGGGAAGGATGACCGAGTGATTTATCGGAGATACTTGTACATCAAGTGCTCGACTCCATGGCAAACAAACAAACAATAAAGTTATACCGATTGACGTGGTTTTTGTTTCCGAGAACGAGTCTTGTTTTGACGCCCACGCTATTTTAGATAGAAAAAAAAATAGAAAGACAGTAGAAAAATTCGGTTATTCGGCAACGAAAATAAAGCAGAGGCTAAAATAGAGTCTCTAGCGCTACCACGAAGAATCGGAATAATTATGCCAGTTCTGCTTCTACGACAGATCACGTGTATATATATAAAATCGTCATCCACCGTTTTGATATGGAGTTTGACTACTTGTCTGAAATATCGTATAGCATCCAAAGGTGGTAGGGCGAGCCTTGAAGACACTTACCCACTTTATCGCTGTGGCCCATCAACGCGTCGTCCTCTCGCCTGTGATGCTGCACGGAGCTCTCATTATCGTCGTGCGACGTCATCGGGATTTTCGCAGCTGCAAATGACAAACGAAAAAAATTAAAAATCCCACCGATTTTCGATAACCAACCTGCACCCAAAGGATTCCATGTAAATGATGTCAGTGTGGATATAAACATATATAAGATAGGATACTCAATGTCCCTCGCACTGCAGCTAATGACGAAGGGGGAGTTTGGCAAACGAAAGCAGAAAGTTAATATGTGCAAAAATCGCCGGGGCGAATCGAGGGACCAACGAGGAAGAGACGATTGCGCTCTCGGTACCAGCCCCCGGTGGTGGTGGATCATCGGCGCCCGGCTGCGGAAATTAAAAGCCTTTTTGCTCCGAGCACGGGAAGAAATGAATTCCTTGGCTCGTTTTTGACTCTTTATTTTTTCAACCCAACCCCCACGGCAGTGCTTGTCCACATACCACCCGTTCGCGTGTTCTAACATATTTATATCGAGCAGAGAAAGGTATGGCGACGCCCTGGCGAGTCTCGCCAACAACCATAACCCACATCTGCAACGAGATTATAGTCGGGCGGTTCTTTACCCTTGCCAACGAAGGGGTTGTGTTGTTGGTGGAAAAAAAAATAAAATAAAAAAGATTCAACAAAAATGAAGATGTCATTACGCCTGGAGGGCAGGTGAGCCGGGTGTTGCAGTACTCGGGGCGGCATGACTACTGTGGCGCGGGCCAAGCCACGCTCGCCCTCGTTGTTCTTCTTGTGGGTTCTCCTCGACGAGGACGTCCCTTCGGCCGTATGCTGCAGGCCCCTGTAACTCGGTCTGGCACGTAGCACCGGGTCGACCTCGTCGTTGTCGGTCGGTCGCTTGTGGAGTATCAACGTGCGCTGATCCCTGTTTTCGCTCATTTTCCCGAGTTTCTATTATACGTACGGATTTTCCCTTTCGTGTGGTACACTTGAGACCGCTGGAGTATACCGCGATGGTTATATATATATATATATATAGA
>NW_019379522.1:1767630-1835321 GCF_000648655.2 Copidosoma floridanum | reverse complement strand
TTTTTTTTTTTTTTTTTTTTTTTTTTTTTTTTTTTTTTTTTTTTGGAAAATTTGTTTAATTATACACCACGAGCACTGATGGCGTCTCGTGAAAGAAAAAACAACGCGGTCGAAAGTCACGGTGCGCGGAGCAATTATTCCGCTAAAAGTTTTTGGGATACACGCGGTGGGGGCAAAGCTATATACGCACAAGAGGGGTGCGATGCCAAAAACTACCGAAATAATCCAAAGTTAACGCGAGAGTGAGGCCTCTGCCGAGGATGCTCGGGCTTCGCCGATCCGAAATAACAATGGAATCACCGAAGGTATTCACCAGATGCGCAGACTCTCGGCAATTAACATACGAACCGTCCGAATTTAATTACGAAGTCGACTCGGACCGGTTGGCTGGTCAATTAACTCTATACACTCTTCTTTTTTCGTCAACCATCCCTAATGGGAACACATTTTCTTTTTTTTCCCCTCCCCTCAAACATCGCGGAATTTGATAAAAGTGGGAGCCAAAAACGTTGGTACGTGAAAATCATACTTATAGAGCGAGCTTATAAATTACGGACGAAAATAGCGCGATGCAACGAATACATAATTATCACGCCCTCCACAGATGTTCAAGTAATTTTGTCTACAAGTGTATATATATACGGATGCGTTCATTCCTCGACACACAACTTTTCCTCGTATCAACTATACTTTTGAAATATAAAAAAAAAAAATATATACCTGCTCACGTAATAATAAAAGAAGCTATGCGCGCAATCTCATCTCGTGAAAAACTTTGTCACAAAAACATACCGATGTGCGTGTGTGTACACAGGAGGTGAACGGAAAAACAAACAACGGTGCAACGCACACCCACCTACATACATATACGTAGATATACCAAAAACTTTGAGCGCAAAAATAATATTCGATTTATCTCTCGGCTAACGGAATTAAATTGTGTATATATATATATATATATAGCGCGTTTACATAAGATCGTCCAAACCAATATATCGCTCTCGTCAAGCAATTAGATGGTGTACCCAAGTACGCACTGTTGAATAACAAAACACCCCCTTTTTATTCGCATTAAAAAAAAAAAACAAAAACAAAAACAAAAAAAATACCCGCACAAAGTGATAAACATGCGCATCTATTGTTAAAAAACGCGTTAAAAGTGATGGGCGACGGTCGAGCGAAGAGAATAATCGCGCGTGCGAAGCTCGGGGACGCTTCTCGCGCTCGCGCGGCATCTACTAAAAGACCAGAACACCGGAGAGAGATCTCGGTACCAAACCGCCTCTGGCAGCAACAGCTTGGAAAATTATACGCGTAGATCGTCAGGTGTATATATATGTATACCATCAACCGTACGTACATATATATATATATTTTTATACATACACGTGGGGTATAATATTATTAGGTATCGGTATAGCCGTTGTCGAGCCATATATATATTTATACACATGCGAGTAGGCACACGCAAAAACTTGGCCGTAGTCGAGCCGCGAACGCGATGACGCGATGGCTGCTATACATAATACTTAATAGTAACATCATCCCGTTCCGTCTCCTCCTCTCACCAGTTGCCCCGCGTGTGATTTTGTGCTCCGAAGAACTTGCTCGCGAGCGGTACTTATGCTCACACGCTTCAAATAGGAACCAGAGCTTTTTCTTCCTCTCTCTCTCTCTCTCTCTTCACTTTTGGAGATGTGAAAAAGTAAGGATTTTACTTATTGCTCCACATTCTGAGTTTCGGGGAAAAAACCCGCTTATCGAGAAATCGGGGCGATGGTAAAATCAACTCGAAAATCAAGCTCCCCCTGAGCAACCTGTTCAGCAGCAGTGGACCGGTATTCCAAGTTACGAGGTGGTGCTCCTGTCGGATGATATTTATTCAAGCGTAAACTACTTACTTTGCCACGGAGAAAAAGAGAGCAGGTAGGTACTTTGGTAATTTACGAAAAAACGAGAGGTGGTAGTGGTACGCCGCGGCAGGTACCGTTAAGATCGTTAGGGGAGGCTTCGCGCCGGGACACCTTTTTTGGCCGACGTAGAGCACGGGGGGCTAAATCCCTCGATTTACGAACGATTCCTCGCGTTGGTACCTCCTCGCGCGCGACTATTCCTTTTTTTTTTTCTTCCTTACCTTCACGGCGCAGGCGAGCTTGCGCTGCAATCGAGACCGCAAGATTATTTGGGCTCGGCGGTTTTTACCGACTAAATGGTCCACGGGGTTGGGGGTGAGTGTGTGTAAGTAGAAAGTATTATAGGAGGTAATTATCGAGCTGTTGGCGGTTTTCTATCAAATTTAATAGCTGCGCGTGAGAAGCTCCGTGTGGTATGTGTGATTTTAGGGTCCGTAAGGAAGGACATTTTTAATGCTACCTTTACGTTACACTTGTTTTTGAACACACTTGGGTAACAGCTACGAACTCGTACCTACATTGACGCCATGTGTGCATCTGTCAATACTGTGTGCACAATCAAGTATCCAGAGCTCAAATTTTTGGACTAAACACTCCAAAAAAAAAAAGAAAGTCAATGTTATACCGTATCTATAATGTGTTTGATATATTAGGGCTCGAAGTCTATAAAAGCTTGAAAGCACGTAAAAGTATCGTATAGTTCAAAAAAAATTTTGACGAAGCATCGAGTACTATTAAAGCTAAAGAAAAATTAAAATTAGCATCGTTCCAAATGCAAAAAGTATACCCATATTTAGTACAGTACTTAAAAAAAAGGGGGTGGGGCTTTTAGTCGCATTTATACTTTCACCCTCGTTAAATTATGGCGGAAAAATTTTTGTGTTCTCTCGTTCACACACAGCCCTCGCAGGAACGCCGGTCAACAGCAATCAGTTCAGCAATCGAGGAGGGAAGCCGCCGCTTCAAAGTCACGCAGAGGAGGCCACGAACGTGTTTCCAGTCCGACCGCAGTGATCTCTCGGTTTTATCCGCACCGCCAATATTCGCACAACCTCGCACATACGTGTATAGGCAAACTCAAACGAAATTACATCAAAGAGAGGGAACGAGTCGAGTCCACGTTGTATGATATGGACGACTCTCTCTCTCTCTCTCTCTCTCTATCCCTGCAGAGGATGGATAGATCTGTGGAGTCATGTGCAAACAACCACGGCAGCTTTTCCATTTTACACATCCTTGCCCTTGTAGGTGTCCCTCTCTCCCCCCACGTGTGTGTGCACAAGCTCGCGTATAATGAGATGAAACGAAATTGGGATGTACCCACATCGTACCACGTATACGCGAGTTATTTTAAATGCAATTTTTTTTTTTCCTCCGTGACACGTAATATTAGGTCGAGGATAATAGCTAGCCGCGAAAAACGTGAAAAGGAGATATAAGCGCTTACAAGCACACGTCATGAGCGAACCAAAGCGCCGATTTGGTTTTAGTTTCGCTGCAGGTGATGCACGTGAGACACTACAACGACTTGGCTTTCTCTCTGTTTTTTTTTTTTTTTTTTTTTTTTTTTTTTTTTGGAAAATTTGTTTAATTATACACCACGAGCACTGATGGCGTCTCGTGAAAGAAAAAACAACGCGGTCGAAAGTCACGGTGCGCGGAGCAATTATTCCGCTAAAAGTTTTTGGGATACACGCGGTGGGGGCAAAGCTATATACGCACAAGAGGGGTGCGATGCCAAAAACTACCGAAATAATCCAAAGTTAACGCGAGAGTGAGGCCTCTGCCGAGGATGCTCGGGCTTCGCCGATCCGAAATAACAATGGAATCACCGAAGGTATTCACCAGATGCGCAGACTCTCGGCAATTAACATACGAACCGTCCGAATTTAATTACGAAGTCGACTCGGACCGGTTGGCTGGTCAATTAACTCTATACACTCTTCTTTTTTCGTCAACCATCCCTAATGGGAACACATTTTCTTTTTTTTCCCCTCCCCTCAAACATCGCGGAATTTGATAAAAGTGGGAGCCAAAAACGTTGGTACGTGAAAATCATACTTATAGAGCGAGCTTATAAATTACGGACGAAAATAGCGCGATGCAACGAATACATAATTATCACGCCCTCCACAGATGTTCAAGTAATTTTGTCTACAAGTGTATATATATACGGATGCGTTCATTCCTCGACACACAACTTTTCCTCGTATCAACTATACTTTTGAAATATAAAAAAAAAAAATATATACCTGCTCACGTAATAATAAAAGAAGCTATGCGCGCAATCTCATCTCGTGAAAAACTTTGTCACAAAAACATACCGATGTGCGTGTGTGTACACAGGAGGTGAACGGAAAAACAAACAACGGTGCAACGCACACCCACCTACATACATATACGTAGANTTTTTTTTTTTTTTCATTCCTGTAATGTATGCGATTCGCTTGCGAAATTAAAAAAAAAACGACGACGCACCGACTTTCTTGGCAGATTGGCTTTTGTTATTCCGAAAAATAGGTAAACGCTTTTCGACTATAATTTTGCGTTTTATTTTTCTCTTGTAGTTGCCACGCACGTTTTGAGAGATCGTTTAGACAAGCGGATGATGAAAAAAAAAAAAAAAGTGAGTCGATAGCATAATTGCTTTTTATTTCAAAGATAAATAGGCACGCAGGTGCACGGGCTTTTGTAGACACGTGTGATAGTCCTATATACCGTTGCCGTAGCCATAGTAGCGTCATTCGAATCACGCAATTAAATTGTCGAACACAGGTGCAATCGCGCGAATAATGCACCCTCTCTCGATGTAATCTTTATTAGAGTGTTGCGTCGCACAGGCCCGAGAAACGTTATATATCATTCGAAAACACACGAGCCGAGCAATTCGAGTGACGAGAAGATAATAAAAACAATAAAAACGATAAATCTTTGCAAAACTTATCTACGCACGTAATCTCGCTGTAGCGCGGAAGTGATTTTTATATTTTATTGGCAGGCAAACGTTGCAATTAGCTGACGGTATAGGATTGCTTGTCCAAACGCAACGTGTGTTTGCGCGTGAATAAGCGCGCATATACGATTAAAAGGACCTTACTTAAAGAACAAAAAATTGGGTGGCGCCCAACGCTATGTATGTTGTTCCAATATTATTTTTTGAATCACAAATATGCGCTTTAGATTAGGAGACATCAAAATCGTATGTTCAAGTGACGCAAGTGCGGGGAAAAATAAAAACAACGCGCGTCAGAAACTTTGCTTTCTTTCACTTTCATTTAGCCGATAGATATTATGCTAATGTATACTTGTGCCGACAACATTTTTCGCGCTCAATTGAACTTGCCTGTCGCAGCGATGACATAATATACGACGAATTGAGTTAAAATAGGGTTAATTGATGACGCTCACTGCGAGGAGAAGCACGAATAACTTTTTTTTTACAAGCAACAACATGCGGGCGCAGTAGCTTTGAAAAATAAGTATCGCGTGTTTCGTGAAAAAGATTAGTTAAATATCCAATTAAGTTAATAGTCGCTTTACGAAGGTTCCGAAAGATAGTTAATGTTTTATGAAATTCGAGCTGGTAATTGTGAGAACTAACTTTGAAATGCTTTTATCCTTATATCATTATACCGATTCGAGTACCGAATGGTAAGGAATTTTGATCACACTATATATACTAACACATGGAAAACATTAGACATTGAGTGATAATAGTTTTTTTTTCTACAGTTTCAGCTACTTTTTCCGTTTTGGAGACATGGTAATTGAGCTTCTTCAAATTTAAATAACCTCGTACCACGCGGGTCTATGCACTTTCACCAACGTGGAAAATTCCACTCGCTCTTTTTCCCAGAGTTACCATTCCTGATGGCGCGTCGAAAGCGTTTTAAAAAAATAAAATAAAACTGACCAAATGCACTCGCAATACACGCGAGACTCATGAATTATTTACCTAGAAACTGACGTTTCACGGTCGTGCGAAAAAAAAAAACCAAGATTTTTTAGCTAACAGCAGCAACAAGTCGACTTTTTTTTTTTTTTTTTTTTTCACGCACCAGCATGACTCATCCCGAAACGTTGTACACCAACCTTTTAACTATGAAATCTGAAGACTGGTAAAAACTTTTCACTCTTGCGCGAACAATGTACTTAAGTACAAATCAGTGGTTCACAGCTGCAACAAGGGTCATCACGCGAAAACACACTGACTGATAGGTATGAGTATGTGATACGCACTAACGCACTAGAGGCTATATAGCAAGCAACAACGCCGACAACAAAGGAGCACCAAGTGCTCGGCTTGAATCGATCACGACTACAATATTCTACTCCGTGCAACGTACGTGTACACAGCGATGCTAGGTATACGTGTATACATTACCTATACCTAACAGATAATCTCTGCTGACGCTTCACATAAACATGCACAAGTTTCACGTATACTTGGTCGCGTGAATCGCGCTGGTTGACTATTTTCTGCTGTTGACTACTTAATCGCAACTCACAATCTGCTCGTACACGAGTTATACAGCCAAAGCGCACGCTTATTTTCCACCCACGCTCGAGATCGTAGTATAAATATCCACGCTTACCTACTATATTTATTTATTCCACCGAAAACATGAAATAAAAAAAAAATAAATAAAAATGTAGGATGTTGCGCGCGGTTCATCTACTTAATCGTCGCGCCAATCCCTGCGATTTCCATTCGAGATGATTAATGAAAATACAAGTATGCCGTTTAAATGTACACGCACTGTGAGAGATCGGATCAATTGACAGGCACACAGGCGACATGACGTCGAATTTTAGGAGTCGGCGAGAGAGGAATGAAAACCTGTTCGACCACCCTGTCCCATATTTTTCGTGATCGAAAGGTCAGCGACTCTAACCTCAAATCCCTCACTCTCTCATAACACACAACAGATGATTTATTTGCCAACAGTCGAGATGTAATATTGGAAACTTGTCTCATCATCCCGTCAACAAATCACCTTTGCTCCAAATTTCAATTGAACGTCCTTGAGATGAAGGAAAGCGTTCAAGGTCGTAGCGAAAAAACAGCTGCTGGAGGACACAAACACAGAAGAGGAAGGAAGAATCGTACGTCATCGTCGTCTCGAGTACAATTATACGAGGCTCTGGCGAAGACTGGGAGTCCCTTTTTTTCTCTCTCGCATATTTTCAGACGACGGACAGCGACTTCCCATTTAGGAATGACAACACATCAGTTCAGTCCTTACCTCGTTCACTTGTTGGATGCAACTCGTAGAACGACTAAAGTCCAAGATTTAGCATAGCTGGCCGTCCAAGACCCAGGTGACACAGCGAGAGCACACAAAATGCAAAAATAAATAACACACTCGGCAGAAACACGAGTATTTACTTACAACGTGCGCGCACGCGAGCTGATTGCACACACTTATCAACTATTCATTACACGAATCATTACAACACACACAGAGAATATATTATATTATGCTGTTGAGGGTTTCGCGATTACGGAGCTTATTTAACGCGAAAGGTGTACGAAAATCGGAGCATGTATAGGTGTAAAGGGAGATAAGGGACCGCGAGCTCCAGTATGCAGTGTGGACAAGCAGAAGGTATACTTATAGGGTACTGGTGGATGTTGGTTCCTCGGTGCGTATTGTGCACTTGGTGAAAAAAAAACACTTACCAACATACAACGATCGAGCCGTCGCAGCTTCCACTTTTCACACTGTGTTTACGTGATTTACCTACGTCTCGCCTCGGCCATATTGGACGGAGCTGACGCCATTTCCACGACTGCGCCACCCCCTCTCCCGGTCATCTTTCCAAGCTTCCAGCAGAAAATGCTCTGCGGATACGATAGAACGCCGGGTAAACTAGGGGCATGTTTTTCCTGTATGTACTGCCAGTCTCCCGCGGATCGCGGAATACGCGAAAACACGTCGTTAGTGGTTGAGCTCCGAATAGCTCATCACTATTGTTTGTTGCTTAAATAATGAGTCTTAACATATCTTACGGCATAATTATATATAAGTCACCAATGAGGGACGAGCTTGACTTTTGCAATGCACTCGGTACTGGAGTTTTAGTGCCAAGTGTGCCGCCGCGATGGTTACCTCCAAAATTTTGTATTGTAGCTTTTTTCTCCATTTGAAAAAAAAGGTATGTAAGTAGTAATTAATTATCTTGTACTGTACTTAATAAATGTAATGTTAGATTTTTCAGTTATAAATCTCAAGAAGTATAACCTAGCTTATTGATGAAAATGGGTGTACTTAGTACGAGGAAAATGATGAAAATCGAACATTTAGAATCAACATAAAAATTATATCATGAGTCTCGGGTCACAAGAAGCACACCATAAGAGGATGTAAACAAGATGCAAGCAACAACGAAGACAACGTAAAAATCCAAGTAGTCCAGGAATGGCAGGAATCCGTTCTATAGTAACTTGTTTCATAGAGGGTGAGTGTTTGCCGGTGCATCTTATAACACGTGCAGCTTCTCATTTCTATACTTTTCACCTCAACCCCGCCGACTCTTGTTTTTGTGTTGCCGTATTTACTTATTACTCTCGTTGCACTGTATGTACATAAATTGTATACTTACTATGCATGCACTCATAACGTTAGCGAATGTTTTGCAGGCCCAGTATTTTTTGGAAGCAAGTATACTTACCTACTTCCGGTGTTGTATACTTTAGTTTTTTTACCCTTCTTTAGTAAATAGAAAAATTTTATTTCTTTTTAAATTTTATTATGATAACGGCATTCGGGTCTATTTGGGCATGAAATATATACAATGCAGTTTGGTAAAAATCGGTTCGTAAGATGGTAAGTGAGCATTTTTCCAGAGACGATCAAGAAAGACGATCCAAGTTGCAGATAAAAATATGATAATCAAGAAAAAAATAAGACTCTTCGTAAGAAAGTCAAAAATATTATCTGGTAATTTTCGAATATTTCTATAAATTTTTTTAGTTATAATAAACCCGTGATAAAGTTAAATAAAAGAAGCACCGATAATATAATATCATGTCGTGCACCTGTTTACGCATATACCTCGATTGTTCTCGTTGATATGTATAGTTATATTATATGAGACAAAAATACAGAGAACAAATAAAAAGTTTTCCGAATTTCCTACTGCATACCACACTTACGGAGTTACATGCGTGACCTGTTTCTATCCGTGATTCTATACTCTTTTTTTTTTCTTTACTCCCAATTAACCGGCTGTTTCATGCTCTTTCCCTTCTGTACAGAAACCGTGCGTTTTTGGCAACGGTTTCCGCCACTTGGCCAAAACTTATTTACACCCATTATACACATGCTTTGTTATTTTATTTTTACTCATCCGATTTTTTCTCTCCTTTCACTTTATTTTTTAGGTGATCTAAATAGCTTAGGCGTACGTATTCTGATTAAATATATGGTTGTTCGGTTTATTTTACGTACAAAGATACACAAAACTACAGACGCAAATAAGTAATTTTACATTTTTGCCGAAACAAGAACAGCGTGTCGAAAAAATCATACTTACCCATAAGTAGTAGCTTATTCCGTTAGGACAAAGTTACAAATTTTCAAAAGCAAAGTCAAGTTTCGGCTTGTGTTTGAACAGGAATAATACATTACCTGAACTTTGACTTTCTCAAGTTTTGCTTTACAGTTCTTCATTAGTAGACTTGTTTATTTAATACCGATGTACGACGACATATTTGCCGTTTCATGGTCTATTAAAATAAATTTTTGTTTTTNAGCACGCTCTTGTTAAATTCAATGCGAGGGCACGTCCTGACTCGGTAACATTTAACATTTTTTTAATTTAGAGTTTTCATCATCAAATTTCAAGATATGAAAAAAAAAAATAAATAAATAAAAATAACACACGACTGCGATGTACAAATCGTATGGCTCCTTCATTGCAAATGTTACCTATACATACGATTTCAATCCTTCCTTGTTCAAACTGTTCTCCTAGTTTTGCTTTACAGTTCTTCATTAGTAGACTTGTTTATTTAATACCGATGTACGACGACATATTTGCCGTTTCATGGTCTATTAAAATAAATTTTTGTTTTTTTAAATTTATTCCCAAGTTATAGCATAGTATTTCGAATACTATGTAAAGTCAAATATGTCTATAAACACTATTTATAAGAGTATTCACTCATACGATACAGTATAGTCATATATATTTTTACTTTCTTTTGGACTCTACGGCTCTACACAGTCAATTTAATTAATTGAACTTTGAGCTCGTATCGAGTTGGTATATGACAACATCAGTTGGTAAATCGATTTTTATGTATAGTTCAGGGACAATAAACAGTTGCAAGGACGAGGCCAAAGTGTATATATGTTTGGGTAAATGGTACAGGTAAAGGTACAAAAATGGCTAAAACAAAAAAAAAAGGGATTAAAATTGAAAACTCACTTGGACATTTTCACGAAAAAGCAATCCCTGCAGGTATGGTAAGAAGTTACAAGGTAATCCGAGTGATCTACGCGACACACTCGCATAGGCGAAGGGAAATACAATTGAAACAACACTGCCTCCAATTTTCCGAGATTGCAAAGTAATGCCTTTTTTTTTTTATTCTGAAAACATGTAAAATAGGAGAAAAAAAAAAAAAAGATTTAATCTGAAAACCGACGGTGAAATTCCCATTTCCGACCTGTACACCCAATGCATCTAATCCGCTGTCGTCGGCTCCTTTTCCTCACGCGCTTCGGGCTATGCGCCACTTAGCCTCGACTATTAGGTGCGTACATACTATTATTGCTACCAGCGCATACAATAGACACACGCGTGTGCATATTATATACGTTGGTTGTAAGAGGTAGAGGTAAGTATCATAGTGTCTGGAGGCCATGCGTATACCACCGTGGGGCAGTGGGCCATGCACCCGTTCTATCATCACCCTCTCTCCCGGCGTTTCCCGATGGCGCGACGTCGCCTGCCTGTATATATATATATACAAGTATCCCCCGGTGACGTCAGGGGAATTGCGAAAAGCCTGCCAAATGCCGTGTCTAATGGAGAGATGCCAGCTGTGCTATCAATTTATTAATTCGGCCGACGTTATAAACGAGCCGGCCTCCGTGGGCATAGCCGCCGTCGCTTCATTCCGAATCTCGTCTCTAATCGTCTTCTCCGAGGCCTTTCCCCGCTCCTTCTCTCTCTCTCTCAGCTGTATGGGTTATATATTCGCTTGGACGACGCGCAATAACCATCCGCACCACCGACGCGTCCCGTTGTTATACTTGACCGCGCACGGATGCTGCCTCTTTTTCTTTTTTTTTTTTTTTTCTTCCCTTTCTTTTCGCTCCGACTTCCGGAAAATTTTTTTATAAATGGTTACATCTCACCTGGTATAGAGAAAGGTTGGCCATTCAAATTGGTAAATATACACGTTATTACCCAAATTAACCGAGTTTATACTTTTTAAGGACTGCTTCGTTATGTATCGCAAAATTACACATCATCGTCGTTCATTAGCTTTTTTCATTTGGTTTTGTTTTTGTTTTAAAAGTTGTAATGTTTCAATTGGCTGCAGTAAAATTTTTTCCAATTGATGCTGGAGAGACGCGATACTTTAATGAAAAAAAAGAAGCGGTTACGGTTAAAAGGCTCCCCCGGAGTAGTAGTTTTACGCCCCCGACAAAATATGTATTTACGCTACGGGATAATTTTTTTTTTTTTTTTTTTTCTTACTCCGCTGGACATTAAAGCGCTATTATACCGTCGCGTAATTTTTCACATCTCGTTAAAGGTTAATTGGGGTATCAAAAGTAACGGGGAAGTAGTGCCTATATTCCCGCCCTCCTCCGGATACATTTCCTTGGTATTTCGGGAAGGGGCGTGTATGGCAGTAAAATTCCAACGCAAGGAAAATTAACCTTCCGCCGATCATAGTACGCGATGAATCAAAAAAATTGCAATCCACCCCTTCCTCCGCGGGGGAACAAAAAACAAATTGGCCCACTCGAAAAAATCCAAGCGGTCCGTTTTCCCCGTTTGTCAGTAAAACTCACGCGCTCCGGAATAGCGACACGATTCATTCGCCTTTGAAGCGGAAAGCTCGCGCGTCGGGTTTTCTCGCGTGTTATTGAAAAAGGCCCCGCTTCTAGCGCACGAGGCGCCGTCGTTTGGCAAAGTTGAAAGCGACGTCGATTTTCATGGCAGTTTGCTTTGATACGGCATTATGTAAATTTCGTAACTGCGGCGCGTAAGAGAGAGAGAGAGGGAGCAAAACGGTACATGTACCGGCGCTGCCGCTGAGTCGGCTAAATTGATCTACTTTTGCTGGTGCGAGGGGGAGGAGGTGTACGGAGCGAAACCGTCTTTTCTGCGGGAGAAAACACTTTTGAGCGCCCTCGTTTGAGACGAGTTGAGCTTCCGCGCGGGGGGGCTTTGCCACAGGAAATACGGGAAGGAGGAAAAGTGCGCTAATTAAAAAAAAATCAATTTTTTTTTTTCTTCCTTTACTCGGTGGCGCTTCGATCTTTTTGCATCTACAGTACCTATAGCGTAAGTATTATTTTCCTTTCGTGCAGTTACTACCCTTATTGTTTCACGATTGAAGTAAACCACGCGTGAAATGTTTGCGCTCCGGCGAAGTTGAGGTTGGCTCGATCAGGCGCGTCAACCGAAATATTTACACCGCGTGATTTTAATTTGATTCTCTTTCACTTGACAAACGAGGCGCACTAGGGCAAGGCAAGACTATAGTCAGAAAATACACATCGACACGAATACATGTACATATACATATTTATACTTATATGAAGGTACGAAAATAAAAAGAGGAATCACGGTTGCGCCCATGCAGTCTGTTGCACTTATCACGAGTGCACGTATATATTCTATACGTGCGCGCGTGCGTTTAGTGGTGCGAAAGCAATGTCTCTCCGCGGGCGCGCATTTATTACGTGCAGCCAGCCGGCTCCCTTGCGCTCTCCTCTCTTATACTTGTGTGTATATATACCTATAATCACTCGTACCCTCGTGTCTCTTTGGGCCTTTACGAAAATAGTAAGTGCTATTTCCGCGAAAACTGTGTCATCCGTGAACTTATACACGCACATGATCTCTCTTTCTATGCTGTGTTATATCTAGCGCAAGTAAGTATTATGGCTCCTTCATTGCAAATGTTACCTATACATACGATTTCAATCCTTCCTTGTTCAAACTGTTCTCCTTCCTTTTACGTGTGGCCTGTACAGTTTTTGTGTATATAATATACCATTTCAAACATTTCGAGTGCCGATAAACCGGGGACCCAATTAACTTTCTCGTCCCCGAGTATTATATATTCCTATACATGTCATACTTACGGTAAATACGTTGGAAGCGTCGGTTTGACTGAATTCCCTGGTGACAGGTATAGCGCAGTGTTTATATGTGTTCGATCGTCTACTTGTCCAACTTTTTTTTTTTACTTTTCTACGTAAGACTTAACAAAATCGAAATCTGCGACTTTGACATTGATGTGTTATTGCTTTCAATGATTATCAAAAATTTTAATGACTCCTCGTTGGGCTTTCGAGTAAGTTTAGCGTCACATATGATAGTTTTCTGTATTAAAAGTGCTTTTTCTTTCATTTTCATATTATTCATTCCACGTGGGAGCAATGCGTTTAAAAATGCTTAAAACAACCAAGGTACCGAAATAGAAATGAAACTGGAAAATTGTGCAAAGATGAGGGTACAGGGTGGATTTTCAAAAAAACGATCAAATACTTAGCCAGGAAGTTACACTCTTCGCTTTGATGAGTATAGATATGAAGAGTGCAATTTTTTTGCTGTTTTTTTTTTTTTTTTACAGCAATATAGGTAATAAAGACCCTCGCCTAAATCAATCATGCTTTGGATAAAATATAATTTGATGAGAAAATAGGGAGAGGAATACTTTGTGTACTCAGAATAGAGCTTCGTCATGTTTCACCATCTATTGTGTTCATCAACACACGCACACAACGGCCATCTTAATTCCAAGTCCCAATTTTCCTCCTATAAATCGACCGCTGCCCGTTTTGCGCATTATTTATTCACTTGTGTCCATAACTCACGTCTCGCGCGTATGTGTATATAATATACGCGTACGTGTTGCATAGATACGTATGGTCACAACTCGAGGAAAAAGGAATACGAACGTGTGTGAGCCAGCAGAGCCAAAACAGAAGGGGCACTCATAATATAATGATACATTGCGCACCCACTACCACCCCCCCCCATGATACTCGTGTCGCGTCTAGCTTGTACTACACGCACCCACCTTTATTATACGCGTACAATATATGTACGCGTGTGATCTTGGACTTGTCTATATTTATATCAATTTATGTGCTCGTATACATGCATCGCGAGTCATATACACGTCGTCGTAGCGGACGGAGCAAGGAGCTCATGCGACATTGTGTTTGCTTCGCCGTGTACTTATACAAAAGCTCGACGCATCCATCATGCCTATAATACGACTTTACCCTGTTCTCGCCAAATTAGAAAACCTCATATTTTTGTTTAACATGTGTGGATAAATATTTTTACGCGTATGGCTACATTTATGTGTACAGTAACAAAAAGTGTTAAATGATAGCAACGATGACAATCACTATTTTTCGCGTATTTGTCGCTCGCGAGTAAAGCGTCGATTATATTGTTATCCAAACATTTTACTGAAATTTTCAACGAAAACATCGCGCCTTAAATCCCAGCTTGTAAATCGTTCGATACCTGCACCCTCCAGTTCTGGAATATATGCGAGCATAAAAGTGACCGGGAGGGGGGGGGAAGAAAAAAACACGGCTATTTGTAACCAGATTAGAGATAAAATCTCGCCCCGCTTCTCTTCCTGTACGTACACATAACGCACACTTTTTCAGTCCCACCCCCTGCATGCATGTTCGTTGAACCAATGTGTATACGTACACGTGTACATATGTATAGCGACAACGGCGTGGCGTCGTGCATGCAAATCACTTACCCAGCCAGCGACACTCCACTGATATTTTGCCCGATGTTTTCGCTCGTGTTGCGCTCTTTCTCTCTCTCTCACTCCGTGTCGTGTGTAGGTGTATATTTCGTACGCCGAAAATCGTCCTAGTTTAACGAAAACATAGCGCGACTTGTGGGTGGTAGATTTTTTTTAATGCGATTGCAAACGGCTATATGGTAGAGGTGAAATTATTAAGCTCCCTCTCTCCTTCGCGCTGTTTTCAACTGTCCTTTGCGCATACATTGCAACGGTTTTTATTATTTTCATTTGATAAGTTTACATTTTAACAAATGTACACTCCTGTTGATGCTGTCTTTGTTTTAACGCGGAGGCTTTTATATTTGTTTGTCGAGTTTCCTGGCGCTAACGCAATTGCTCTCTCTCTCTGTCGCACTGTCGCTTTGTTATGATTGTTCACTGTCAGGTGAGATTATTTTTTTTTTTTTTTTTTTTTTTTTTACAAGTTGCATCTTTATTTAATTAGAGGACAAATTGAAACAAGTTCCAAAAATCAATTTTTTCGTAAATAATTGCAAAAGCAAGTAAAGTAACGACTAGTGAGCGCAAATGGAAATTTTCGATCAATTCAAACCATGTCTGTACACGTATAACTAGATGTCACAAAAATGTGTGCTGGATGATTTTTTTTTTTTTCCTTTTTTTTTTTTTTAATTCATGCAGCCGGTATTTTTAACAACTTCAGTTCTCACTAAAGTCAAAAGTGAATGAAATTGACGAAATCAGCTTGACCTAAGTAATAAATCGAGCAAGAGGATTTGACGGAGCACGCTCTTGTTAAATTCAATGCGAGGGCACGTCCTGACTCGGTAACATTTAACATTTTTTTAATTTAGAGTTTTCATCATCAAATTTCAAGATATGAAAAAAAAAAATAAATAAATAAAAATAACACACGACTGCGATGTACAAATCGTTGCACGTACATTTTATTCCTCCACGTGATAATATTTCGTATGGTTGAATTAAAGATATTATACCGATTCAAAGTCTGTGTTATATATATATGTATATACCATACGAAAAAAGCGGGCACTACCACGCGTTTATTTTCGCAAAATTTACAAGGGAGGGCGAATTAACTCTCGACCGGCTTAGGCTGTTTTTTCGACTTGTTAGCCCAGAGGGATAGAGAGAGGCCGTACAACATACCCCTCCCGAAGCTCCCAGTTGTTTTACGAGCTTATTTTTTTTTACCCGCCCGTGCACTGTTTCTGTTTGCTTTCGCCTGAGCTCTCTATATGCAGCCTATATATTACATACACAGAACAGTGGCAGCAGCAGGACCTGTATACGTACATACACGTATACATATATATACACACATCACCGCTTTGTTCCGAGCTTTATCTTTGGGCTTGTTTTTGAAATTAGCGGAAATTGAAGGCACCCCTCCTCTTGATGCTCCCCTTTTCTCTCTCTCAAAGTGTAGTTTGAATTATTGTTTCCCATTGGAGAATTTTTAATTTTCGCGAAAAGATCTTTGATCCATTCAATAACGAGTAAACGAAGGAACGGAGTACACGTATACTCGTATATCAATCGGTGAGAGAGAAATAGGGAACGGCTGCGTGTAGTTTGGGGCCAAGTGTATATGCGCGCGGAGTGTGCGTTCCCCCGAAAAGGCGCGTCAGGAGGACGTTTTGGCAGGGAGCCAGGTCCGGCGTCACCGTCCGATGAAAATGCGAGAGACGCGAAAACCACCCCCCCCCCTTTGGCCCATTCTTTCTCCTCGAGATAATTTAATTTGATTCCGCGCTCCCTTTTCGCTTGCGCTCGAGGTTTTTTCTCTGCCTGTGCGTTTGTTACACCCGATACGCGTATGTACGTGAAAGGGGTGTTGCTCCGCGGGTACGCTATATTTACAGCGAAGCGAGGGGGATGAGAGGGTTACGGGAGAGAAACATCGGCAGCGATGATTTAGCGCGACTTTCCAGCTAAATCTCTCTGTTGTCGCGGCGTGTCGCGTGATTTTTGCTTTTTTTCTTCTTCTTTTCTTCGTTCGGACTTTTATCGCGGTTTTTTTTATTTATTTTGACGCGGTTATTTGTTTTCGGATTCCGTTGTTACTATTTGAAAATCAGTTTATTGAGCTCATATTAACAAAATATATAAATGTCCCTGCAAAATGTATACGGTTGGAAATTTTTACTGAAATACAATAATTAAACGTCAAAGTTGCACAAGTTTTGTGTATGCTCTTACTAAAATAATATTATCAAGTACACAAAATTAATGTATAATAATAAATAGTGTAAAATAGTGTCAAATGTAATTTATGCAAACGGTGAGTAGCCTGTTCATTTTTAAACATAACTTTTCTAAATTAAACAGATTATAAACTGTAAAGGTTGTTGTTGAAATGGTTTTTAAAACAATGGCTAGAGACTAGTATGAGTCAATTTAAAAATAATTTTTTTTATTTTAATTTTCATGATTCAAAATTATCGCTTATTACGAAGATACGGGCGTTTAAAGTTCAGGCTATTCTTTTAGCGGGAAAATTCAAATTTGCAAGTACTACCATGTCTTTGCAGTCGATCTTAGTGATGTAGTGGACTGTTTAAAAAGATATTTCAGTTGATAAAATGGTTTTTAAAACAATGGCTGTAGAGCCTAGTACAAGTGAACTCAAAAATAATGTTTTTATTAATTCTAATGATCCCAGTTTCCTAGTAATTCAGTGGAGTGTCTATATAGGTCTTTTGAAAATCCACTCTCGAAACGTACATGTGTTGGCATTCGGTCTCCGTCAGCCGGCTTTGAAAACCCGATCCCTTTCAGCGTCCTCCTAGAGAAAGAGCCAGGCTATGCGACACCCACTCCCAAGGCTCGTAAATCTTATGCCGGCAAATGTGTAATGTATAGGCCCGACGACGCACAGACGACGGCTGAGCTTCAGCGCGGATGCGAAATCATTAGTTTGATCGATGGAAATTAATCGGGAGAGTGGAACTTGCAGAGCAGGTACATACCTCAGCGCGTCACATACGGGTACAGTGTATGTATATAGAAAATGTCATGTCGTGTGCCCAAGGGAATAGTTTTGTTTTTCCAAGTTTTTTTTTTTTTTTTTTTTCTTCTCTTCGCTTCCATTTGTTTTTATTCCATACATGCCGTCGATGTGTTAATTCACATGTCTGGTTGTACTGTATCTATGTAGTCCTGCGCGATGTGAAGTTGTGCAGGTGTTTAACGACGCGAAGATTCAGGTTGAAGTATATATAATGCCCCTTCTTTTTCCTCATTTTTCTCGGAGCTCTTGGAATTTCGTTCAACCAATGCTCACCCTTTTGAGAATTATTTTCTAGAAACAAGATGATGTTTTTTACAAGCAATTATACTACGCGCGCCAAGTTCAAGAGGGTATAATATATATATAATACAGTACAGGTAAGTGGTTCAAGGGTGTATACATGTGGGTCAGTTGAGCGTGTACAAACAGAAAGCTAAGAAAAACAGCTAGGAATTTTCTTTTTTTCCGGCTTACAGAGCGAGCGTGCGAGTATATAAATATACATAGGTAATTGAAGTTTGCGAAACTTTAAATATTTTTTCGAGCACTGCTCTGGTTTGACGCGTGTTTACAGCTTACATGTGGGATGGACACAGTTATTTTTACTATTATCGAGAAAGTGTATCATTTTCAATTTTCTTTATTCCGTTCAACTCAAACGATACCGAAATGTTACAACGAAAGTTTACACATATCCATTATGATGACAGGCAGGGACGAAACCAGCTCAAGACCTCGTCGAGGTACATAACATATGGTATACTGATTCAGTCTTTGGGTATAAAAGAAAGTAATGCTCATTATTTTAGTTATTTTCTCCTCTTTTTTCGGTCGAAGTAACTTATTTGTCGAATCAAAATATCATTATCATTACACCTGTTGTCCAAAATTGACGAAATTACCATCGGAGCAGATGGTCGTTTCTCATATATATACTTTAAAAGCATTCAAAACGAGTTTTCTGTATTAAAAAAAAAAAAAAAGAAAAAAAATCCACTCCCCAAAATCAGCGTAAAAAAAAACAGCAGCACCGAAGCAGCGGTTCTTTGAGCTTTTCGCTCCGGCGAGCTTTTCCGCCTTGATTACGCTGCTGCTGCTGTTTGTTCTTATCCCACGCACGGATCTTGGCGCTGCCGCGTAAATATATATACCTATACATCCTCAACTTCTCGAAGTCGCGCCCTCGGAACTTTTCTCGGGTGTGCACAGCAAAGGCAGTCGCGAGAAAGTCTAAGAAAGTCCCGGAAGGGGGATGACAAAAGTTGGTGCACAGCCCGGCCTCGCTCGAGCGTTTAAAGGGCTCCTTCGTGACTCAGCCAGAGGGAAGAGAATAATTATCGCTCGCGTCGCGATGCATAAAGCATCGTTGTTTACAGGTCGCTCGTACCTTTGGTTTTTTTTTTTTTTTTTTTTTTTTTTACCATACACTCTTTCTACCAATCGCGTAAATGAATATACCGACCTAGTAAAATAGGGTCTAATCTTTGTGAGTCACCCAACTTGTATCATATATTATACATTTACGCACTGCATACATCTTGGATGCAGATTTCTCTGTACCTACGCTTCCATCCTACATGGTCAATCTTGCGTGGCACAGTGACACATCGAGCGGAATGAATTCCTCCTTTTGCGCGACACACATACCGCGATCTGCAAAGTGAATTCCTTTGACATGCAAACTCGGAGCGGTAGATTTTTGATCAAACCCCGGGTACATGTAGCTTGGCGCTTTCTCGGCTGGTAACGTATAGTCGCCAATCCTGGATCATTCCTGTTTACACATAGGGATGCAGTTTGACTGAGTCTCTCTCTCTCTCTCTTTTGCTCTTGAAACTCCAGCTGGAAGTGTACTGTTATAGGTGTACATAGGTACAGTTCGAAGACGTAAGTGATTGCCAGTGCCTGGTTTTTGATCAATGCGTCGAAGCTTGGTATCTACGCGCGACCTATTCGTGTCGACTCGTACAACATACCTGTACTTGTACACCTTACCTAACGAAACATAGTTGTGCAGAAATTAAATTCCAATCGCTGCATCAGTTAAAGCCAACTCCGACGAAGTTGTATACGTATATCGATTGCTTGCGGTCTAGCTGTCACTCGCTTGTTTCCCGGTATATACGCACTTCAGTGAGGAAAGGAGCAGCAGAGAGAGATAGTAGAAGGCAATGGTATACTCGTGTCTATACTCGCATGGGGGGATTTTGAGTCGCTGTCTATCGATTGCGCGTTCCCTGTGTCGATCGATAGAATTTCGAGTGCGCGTCGTTTCATTCAATCTCCCCAAAATTCGAGATCGCACAAACACAGTAAATTATCTGCCCTCTAAAATCATACAATTTATCGTATTTTATAGATAAATTGTTGCAGTATTAAAAAAAAAAAAAAACCTTATAGTACCCCACCACGACGTGTTCAATAACTCCGTCAACCATGATTTTTCCCAACACGTGGATCACCTGCCAAGTAAAGGCCAGTTGACCGATGCCGTGATCCCCCCACGAGTGACGAGTAGCACACACATATGGCCGCGTCAAATTAATTGAACGTCTGTTACGCCCACGTACAAATACGCAGAGAGCCGGAAAGACCTACACACACGCGCGCGCGCATGCGACAGACTTTCGCCTTAATTAGCCGAATGAAAAGTCAATAAAATCAGCGGAGGACAAGAGTATATGTATATATAAGTCCCATCTCGCTCCAGCTCGTGTACAGCGGCGGCTCAGTGGTGCAGAGGGAAACTCACAGTATATGGATTTGTACATGGGTTATTGGTATATCGTGTGCCTTGGACGGGAATCTCCGAGCTCGTCCCGCGGAGCAGCGAGTTGAAGCTGACACAAAAAATTAGTCAAACTTGGAAAAACGTCGCTCTACTTTTTTCCCCCGTCCAACCGCACATATATGAACCGCGTGCCCCCACACCCCACTTGTTTTCCTCCAAACTTCGATCGGCTTTTTAAAATAGTTTTACGCGCGAGCGCGTGTGTCGGGGAGATCTGTTTTTTTTATTTTTTTTTAAATATTTCTACTAGCAAGTAACGATAATAGAATAGAAAGCTAAAAATACAGCGCGTGGGGAGAGAGAGAGGAAAGCAACGCGTCGCGCGCCAGTTCCGCACACAACGGCTGTCGATATTCGAGTTATTTGCTCGGAGGTTTTGCAGAGAGAGAGAGAGAGAGAGGCGTCTGTTTGCGGGTGTGACGAGGGACGGGAGAAAAAAGCTCTCGTGTTTGTCTACCTTACGCCGAGAGGGAACAGGTGAGTGTACACACACCCACACACGTGGCCAAATGAATATTACACCCCCGAGACCGAATTGATCCAATGCTTGGCACTCTGTTTCCCTCCGATCCTCTTTTATTTTTTTCACTCCCTCTCCGTCGGTCACTTTTACCCACGCTTGTCCTTTCCCCCAAATTAAGTGGCCACATTGAAAAAAGACCGCGAGTTGGAGCTATATACTTTTCAAACTCGCACGCAAATGAAACTATACCAATCCAAAAGTAAGACGGTCACCCACGAAGGTGTATATAGCTCGAGGAACAACTATAGAGGCACTCCTCTCAGCTGGACCGAAATTCGATGTAGCAGAACGTACACATATAGGTATAGAGGGAAATCGAAGGCAGAGGTGGTCGCTGAGCTCGTATCGATTAGTCGCGGTCCGTCGATCCCTCTGATAAATTAAACCGCACGATTAACTTGCTGGACTCGGAGTGGGAAGGGTCTGAAACCTCCCCTTCCCCGTATAACCCGGGCACCGCACAGACCTTTGTCTTGCCGTGTTGTCCGTGCCGGTGGCCAGTCCTGATTTCAGACGAGATTCGGAGGTGCTGCCCGAACTATCTTTATACATACATATAACACAAAGATCTGCGAAATGTACAATGATATACTTACTGATCAGGGTGTCTTATTCTATACATTCAAATTGATTTCCAACTATTTTTCAGTTCCAGTTCATAGTTCGGTCCAGCTTTATACTCAAGTCTATGACTTTTGACTGTATTTTTTCGAAAGAGGACTTTTCCTTTACTCCAAGCCTTATATCTCAGCACTTCCAATCCAATCAAAGCAAACAACGTGAGATGTACGGCAAAGTACATAAATGGTACGGTCCACTTTTTGATTTCCGATAACATGTCGTACTACATTGAACACTTGTACCGTTAGTTGTATTGTATTTATTGTTTTTACTTTCCTAAAAAAATGCAATTTTATGCTTTATCAGTAAGTACATGGTATGTATTTAGTAAGAAACCCACTTGGGCTTTGTCAACTGTTTTTTTCTTTTTTTTTTTTTTTTTGTTACGCAATCGTTGGGATTCCGAATTTTTTTTTCTCAAGCACCTAAACAGACGTAGGTACGTGTAAAATGACGAATGAAGTGTTTGCTTGAATAAATGATCGAAGAACCGGTCGTAAAAGCTTACGCGCGCTCCCGCAGTGAAAGATTCAGGGGGCGGACGAGAGAGCGGGGCAGTGAGAGAGAAAGAAACAGAAAAAAAAGCGCGTGGCTCAGCAACAATGCTGTAAGATACATATAGAGGGAGAAGGTGGGGAGGGAAGGAAAATGTAGCGGAGACCGTAAAGACTTTACGAGCAATATAACACCACTTTATACGTCGTTTCACCTGCTGCCTGTACTACGTATAGTAGGTACTCCATGGTATATATGTGTATATACGTAGCCTTTCGTTCGCCTTCAGCAACTCCTGTTCACTTAATACATTTCTTCTCTCTCGTTACCCTTAACCCCCCCCCCCTCGCCTCATATATCTTTCCCTCTTTGCCACAAACACAGTAGTGCTCTGTCTGCTGCGTCAATTCGTACTTTGCAGCTGAGTTGGTACATATCTGCACAGGTGAAATTGTTCATTTCTTCCTCTTTTTTAGCTCATGGTACATAGGTACTCTAAACTCGCTAATGAAGAAAACTTTGTTCTACCTTGAAATAAGTATATTGTATAGGATGGAGATTTTTTATCATGCAATTTAAGGTTTTCATTTTTTTTTGTTCAGCCAAGCATTTCGATACGATTACTTAATTTACCAATCATAAATAAATACTTATACTGCATACATAAATATTTTATTGAAGATGAAGCTTTTTTTTCGGTGAAATGATCAATTATTTTCTTTGATTTCATGTAACTTGACTTTCGTTGATTTGTGACTACATCGTTCAAACAATTTTTTGTGGATAATTTGTACAAATTTTTCTCAAAGTTTAAATGGAAAATAAATTGGAAATGCATTAATTTTACAAATGATAATCTTATTGAGGTGAAAAATAATTGAGGTAATGGTTTGATTTGAAATGTCAATGAATCCGCGCGAACCAATAGATTCAGTTGTCGAAAAAATTAAGAAATGCGTCGAAGAGGTGGTAATCGCTTGGTTCTCCAAATTTAGTTGTCAACACTCGTAGACGGCAAGTAACGTACACCTACGTCAGGGAGGGGGTTGAACCGAGAATTTTATGGAGAACACGTTCCGACAATATTATGACTCGTTGCGCGTTACTTGCTCTTTCTCTCTTTCCCTTTTCCATGTCCTCAAGCTGCTCGAGCGACATATGTGAGACGCGACGTCCCCTGGGACGAGCAGAAGGGTGACGGAGGAATTAAAGAGAATGGAGGGAAGGTGCTGCAAAAACCCCGTCGTCTGATTGCTTCGTTACCACACCTCGAGAATCATAAATCATTTTTTTCGCCCTACCCTCCAGAAGTTGGTTTTTTTTTTTTTTTTTTTTTTTTTCAATTTTTATTACAGATGATATTGTTATCATTTTTTCCCTTTCCATCCATTCTACTCGCTTCTGCTCGTTTCCGTCTCCAAAACACGGGCTTGCGCATACATTAATAGTGCCTCCGTTGCTTACTGCGGCAATAAAAAAACTCCTAGATGGACCAAGCGATTAACCCATTTTGTTCAATCAAACTGATCATGTTATTTGCTTTGTTCGTTTAACTTTTGTAAATCTTTAAATGGCAAAAGACATAGTGTAATAATCGTAATTTTTTTTTTCTTGCACGCTCCTGGGTAAAACTTCAGGTTGCCTTTCACGATAACAATAGTTTGACCATAGGTGCTACAGAAAAATTTTGCAAATGGGTTTTTGTACATGAAATTAATTTGAATGAGATGAAAATATTATTTTGTCCTTGACATAACTCATAAAAATCACAATTAAAAAGAGATCTGTGAAATGGTAAAGATGTACGTACACTCAAAGGGAACCAAGAAAATTGCACTGTCGCACTGTATACACGTGATATGCGCAAACTAAAGTCACAACAAAATACACAAAAACAAGAATAAATCGCGTAATAAGTACACACGTGCACTCGAGTTGATTACGACGGCGACGGCGACGAGAGAGGGAGCCCCGTGAGTTGGAAAAGGGACGAGTAAAAAAACCAGCCGACACATAACGAGTCGTCGTCGTTGTCGCGCCAACTTTTATACATGTATATAAAAAGAGTCTAACGAGCACTGCTGCTGACGGGAGGGGAGAAAAAATTTTTCACAGCCGGCGAAACTTCTCGGGCCCTCCACCTCCACCGCCGCTGTTCATTCTTTCAACTTTTGCATGATTATGAGATTACGTGGGATTGAACTTTGCCTCAGTCTTACCCCTTTTTTTTTTTTTCATCTCCTTCCATTTTTTTTTCGCCGATGCACTTTTCAGAAAGAGCTGGACGACCAGACCTCTCGGCTCGTTACGCCTTTCTCGCGTATTATATACGTGCTGCTCCGTCAAGTTTTCTTTATCACCACTGCAATTTTACTTTCCTTTTTTTTTTTTCGTTCATTCAGCTGTTGCTTTTTTCCCTCCCTGTAAGTAATAAAAGTCCAATCCCATTGTTTTTTATTCATAAAAATAATTTAAATTCCACGCGCATCGCCAACAATAATACGACACAACGTGCAGCGCCAGTGACCATTCCACAACCCTTGCGGTTTCGTCGGGAAAACTATTACACGTCTCCCTCGCCGTTATCTCTGTGCGCACATGTACACGATCGCGGCGTAATGGGCCATAAAAAATTTTCGAAAACGAACGACCATCGCGTGACGATTATAGTCCCCCTTTACCTCGGGGTGGATATACAGTGGCACTGGAGACAGGACTCGATGCGTGTCCAGCATAATGAAACAGCGCTCGTAACTCCCCTCCCCCCGAAGCTAAGTTATATAGGCACCGTTCCTTAACCGGGACCTTTCCTAAATTGCTGATATCGCGGTTATACAGGCTATATACTCCCCAAATCGTGCGCGCGGCTGATGACGTTCATTGATTCGAGTTTTACGGAGTCATGGGACGGATAACTTGGGATTACGAGGGTGTAACGAAAAACGAAGAAGACGCAGGATTGATTGTCACTCAATGACGGATCATATAACAAAAAAAATCTGGCAAACATTCCGTCTCTCAACAAAATTGCACATGAGGGGTTGTAAATTGAAAAAAAAAAAAAAAAAAAAAAAATTGAACATCGCTAAAATGCCGAGTATACACACCAGCGTACAACACACGTCGAGGAGCATAATTGGCCATTGATGGAGGGCTGAAAATTGCGTATTAAAGTATTCAACGGAGCTTTTTGCGACACGTGGATCGGGGGAGAGGAGGAAAAAAAAGGAGAACCAGCTACGGAGGGTTGCGATACGGGGAAAAGCGAGAATCAAAGCTCGAGGGAAAAGAGAGAGGGGGAGAGAGAGTAAAGGTTAAAAATGGCGAGTTATGCTAATAACGGCAATGAACGCAGCAAAGGGGGATGGGGGTGAGAGATAGTATAGGGTTGAGTCGGGGACAGAGATAGAGAGATGGGAGGGATATGTATACGGCGAGATAGAAATAGCTCGTTTAAATTCACCCCGTCATGAGAAGGGAGGGGGGGGGGACGCCACGGTGCGCCGGTCTGGTCCCAGCGGGGCCCCGCGGCCGAAAGCCTTCGGGGCACCGGCTCTTTTTCTCTCCTCCTCCTCTTCGATGTTAACCCAATTTCGCTCGAGATAAATGCCCGAGTGTCGAGTCGGAGATTTCTGGGCTGTATGAATAGCTTAGGTATGCCCGTGTGTGGGTGTAGCCGAGGGTTGTTACTCTCTCTCCTGTCTTCGTTTTATTTATTAGTGTGAATAAAGCGAAAGGGTGCACTTGTGCATATATGTATATATATACGTGGTTTTCATTGTGCCGTACTGGATGTTGCGTGTATGTGGAAGAATAGGTACACTCTCGGTTTGGATGGAATGAGTTCTGTCGAATGATACAGCAATGTAAGGTTCATTATCGTGTATCTCATAAAGTTTGAGTAACAAATTTTTCTTACTTTTTTTTATAATTAATCCAAAACAATGACGTACAGTTTGCAGTCACCTTATCTACGGGCATTATGCTGTATTATTATTATGAAAAGCATTGATTTGGGGTTGTAACAGTGATTTACCTACATAGGTAGCTATTTTTTTCTCACAAATTATTTTTTCGTCACCGCGAAAAAAGTGAGAAAAACGTAGAAGAAAAAAAACTCTGTACAAGTGTATTTTAGTCGCATAGTCTACAATACTGACCTCTTTCTTTCTTTTTTATCAAAATTAAGGTACCTCCGCAATCTATGGGAAAAAAAGAAGGAAATCCTGATCGCAAATCAAGTCCCCCTTGCCACCTTCCTTGGGTGAGCCCCCGAACCTATTATACACTGCGAGAGACAATCGCTTATACTTCCAGAAGGCCATTATCGCTCGGGCCAAGCTCTCAGCGTTTCCTCCAATATATATGTATATAGGTACTTTACCTATACACTATAGAGCCCTGGTCTGTCTTTACACTGCACGTACATATAGGTATACATGTACGTATGGTACAAATTTCCGCGTATTCGTTCGCGTTGCACATATTTTTATGTACCTATATATATATATATATNGGGGGGGGGGGTTCTGTGGAATTATTCACACAAACAATAGTAATGTATAGGTATATATATATATATATATATATACCTAGATCCTCTGCGCGCTCGTGCTAGGGAATACAAAGAATGACGAAGAAGATAACAGCTATATATATATATATATATACCTAGATCCTCTGCGCGCTCGTGCTAGGGAATACAAAGAATGACGAAGAAGATAACAGCTATATGATATACACGGAAGAGGAAGAAGAAGAAAAAAAAAACGTCGCGCCCTCGCGATCCTTTGCTCTCGTTCTAAAGTAAGTGCTCGCGCGGAATAAAAGAATATGTAGGGGGTGGTGCATTTAATTTGCTTAACGAGACCCATCGTCCTTCTCCCGTGCTTTTACCCAACGAGGGAAAACGTCTCCCGAATTTATACTTCGAGACGTACCCCTTGTCCCCCGAGCTCTTCCTCTGCACTGGATTTCGGGTTTATAGGTACGTCGGATTCCGGTAGGTGTAATATATAAGTACAGCGAAATAACAATAATTTTTTTTTTTTTTTTTTCGAACAAACGAGAGCACGAATTTTCATTTGTACATACGAAGATGTCCTGTCCTCTGCTTTCCCTCGGGCGAGGCGTCGTCGCTTGAATAATTTATGAGCCGCGCCGTATACCCCCACTCGCGCCACCGAAGATGACGATGCCCCCAGGATATACGTATAATGCTGTTCGAGCGCGTAAGTACGTAATCGCGATGTGTGTATCTGCGGAGGTGGCTGCTTTGAAATTCAAATTGTGCGTAATGTCACTTGTACATACGTGTGTACATGTACCGTATGCGAACCCGTTTCGTCAATTTTATATCAATTTTTTGACAACAGCGTTTTTTCAGGGTCAGGGCACAATCCCGATGTACGCGTGTGAAAAACGTGTAATAGTAAAAAGTGAGAGTGAAGTAATAAAGAAAGGTGCACCACCAAAGGCCCCCTTACCCCCGAATTTTCGTGTTCGACGCGTAGTGCTCTACGTCACCGGGAACCACGACGTAAACATTTCGGAATCCAAGCGAGCTGGTGTTGTAAATTTTTCGGTCCGTGGAATAATTCACGCGCCCCCCTCTTACCCCCATGTAAATATGGCCATCCCGATCGAGATCGCGTGGTTCAGCTGTAACCGGTGAGTGTATGTGGTTCGTCCGAGAAGTCACTATTTTTGGGGTCATTAGTTTATCCTCGAGTTTATCGTAGTTTTTTTTCAATAGCTGGAGAATAGCGACTCGACGCCGATGTCTGCAAGGGAGTCGAGATGGACCCTCTAGGCCAGAGCTGTAACTGTATGCGCGAAAGGAAAGCCCGGGCTTTCAGGAAAGCGACGAGCAGACGCTTGTATATATACGCTTCTCCCCCTGCCCGTCGTTCCCTTTTATACACCCACACACCCACGCGCGCACATATTTTGCTTGTAAACCGTTGGTAAGCTTCCCTCGAAGAGTTGACGTTAATTGGACCGCCCTGACAACTTTTCATTCATCCCCTAACAAGCTACATCCGTCTCTATCCGTATTACTACTGCTTCTTCCTATATACATGTATGTATATGTATAGACTTTCTCTCTCTCTCTCTCTTGACTATTTCACGGATCCGATGTTCGAAAGATGCGCGTTTTTCCGTATATAGGTGTGGGAACAACACGTCAATGTGTACCTCTATATAGGTGATGGTAGGTGCACCCAGTCACTGTGCGATGCGCAGTTTTGTGCGGTATGCAATCTACATACAACACACGAGGCGAACCACTTGTAACGCTCGGCTTTTCATTGTTCAAGGTTTCATTGCGCATCATATTATTATTATTTTTATCATCAACATACACGCGATGTCATATCTGTTTCTTGCGCGGTAACTACATCATTACACATATAGGTATAATATAAGGTGGGTTATGAAAAACGTTTATATACACCCCTTTAATGCGTGCGGTTGTATAGAAAACAAATAAAGGATGTATCGATGCAACCTTGAATAGGTTTCGAGGCATTCACCTCGTTTCGCGAGTCCACGATTCATCAACGATTATCTCGCACTCCGCGTCATTGATTCTTGCCCCTTTCCACCTTCGTATACATTGGTTGATAGCAAACAAGCTCTTCTTCATGCCTCCTTGCGTTAGATTACCGATACAACGTACCGCACCACCTCGGACTCGGCCAAGCGGTTCGCCTTTCAAGTAAATATCGAAGAGAGAGAGATGAAGTATATAGGTGCGCGCAGTAAAAACTAGGGGGTGAAGAAAAAAAGGCATCGCCTTACAGCCTTTGCACCTCGGCTCGGAAGAGCGGAATTACAGAATACGAGGGTGCGAGATTATAAGTAGTCGATATGTGAGTATATAAGTAACGAGTTCTTATTCTCATACACATCGGCGTACAGTGCACACGTGTGTGTGGACGTTTGCGAGAGCACGTGCATCTGTGGTATATCAAATTATACATATACAGATATTATATAAGGTGGCGGCTCCTTTCGCCCACGCCGAGTGGCTACGGTGTATATATATAATATGATGTACACGCAGTCTCGTGCGAGGGTACAAATTATGCGAGACGAGACAAGCCAGAGGAAGAATCGAAACAGTAACCCGGCACGCTTTATCATTACGACTTAGTACATGTATACCTGACATCACTCGTTCGTCAATAATGTACCGAGGCTGCGTCGTGCATCGCTGTATCGTTAACCATATCAAAACAGCCTCGTTGCTTCTCTGTACATACTCCCCGGTTGCGCTCTTAGCGAGTGCTTGTCTGTATAGGGCAATTATGTGTTATAAGTGCACGCAAATATAAGTTCTATCAATTTGGGCAAAGATGCCGATATGGATGATTAAGTAATGAAGGATGGGAGTACCTTCGATGCCGGATGGCTCGATCGATGCATAATACAGTTACACATCAGTCGGCTGCACAAGTGGGGTACAATAATTTACGGGCTCTGATTTCACCTGTACGGGCGGTATCATCGCGTGTACGCTTTTTTTTTTTTTTTTTTTTTTCCCTGATGCAAAAGTGTGCGCTCGGCTTTGAGAGAAAGTCCGTTCGATAGTTGATTCCTTCGATAGTGATCGTCTAATTTTTTTGTTTTTCTTCAAGTATAATTAATAATCATAAAATTAAGATAAAGGAAGACGATCAAACAAATTCTCACCAGTCCAAAAAAAAAGGTAATTGACACAAATTCGGTTAACGATACCAGACAGACTATACCATGAGAGCACTTTTTATTTCCTGAGTAAAGTCAGCATTGTAAAAAAACCTTGGCTTTCCTTGCTGTGCAAGAGTAGCCCTGAAAAAAAAGGAATCGCCACGTTTTTGTATTAGTGTAAAAATCTTTTTTCTTTTTTTTTTTCTAATGCAAATAGTTTTTAGCGTCGTTTTTCTCAACTTGTCAATGTTGGCACTAACGATTTTTTTCCCCGTTGGACGGCAAAGTACTTACTTGAAGTAAGGAACAAATGATGGCCTACGTTGGATAATAGAGATATCGCATCGAACCACAAATCATATCGTCGTGGAGCCCTACACACGTGTATACTGTACGAGCCATATAAGCTTTATAGGTACGTGTGTCTAATCATGTGGCNTTGCTAAGCGTATCGGTAAGTATATCTATATCTTCGGCTAACGTGCCTATAATCGGTTATATAGATATACTGATATCATGCTAGGCCCAAATAGTTCTCACGTTCCTCGTTGGAGGGCGCCGTTTTTAAACTGCGCTCGAGAGTCGAGGCATGCTGGCATGTAATTAATAATTTGTTAATGCAGCAGTGTGTATACGTTTAAAATAATGACAATATACCGTTTTGAAGTATATTGAAAAAAACGGCAACTTTAAACCAATCCGATGCTATAAATGACACACTTTATATGGCGTCTCCCAAGTTACTACTAATACACAAAATTAACGTATGATAATAATTCAGATAGGATTTAATTATTCAAGATTTGTATATTTTTAAGAAGATGTTTGTGTTAAATATAACTTACACAAAACGTGTTTAGTTTTCAACAGTTTACTAATGCTTCTGTCAGTGTTTTTGGTAGAATACTATTACATTTTTATTTGTTTTCCTGTCATTTATCATTGTATAAATTCTAAACTTAATCTTTGCTGTTTTATTTTACATTAAGCCCTTACTTACTTACACTTGTAATATAAGAATTAAAAAAATTGCTAGGAGTAAAATTTTGACCCTACAGAAAAAGCGTATGAGTGATATTTTTGACAAAATTAAGTTATTCAATCCAATTAATTCACCATCAGAAATTTCTTCATTAAATGGTATTTTTTATGCATTTTGTATCTCAATTCTTATCAAATTAATACCGTATAAAAATGATGACAAAAGTTTTCACTGTAGTAAAAAAAATATCTTGATGATCCAATTTACTAAAAATGTCATGAGTAAATCTTTATCTTCATTGTGAACTTTAAATTTTTTTCTATAAATACTATCTTTTCTTTCAACATAAGTATTTAATTTTCTTGAGACAACGATAATTTCGTTGATTCAGTACTTATACCTTTTTTCATGAAAGGGCAAAGTATAATACATTTGTACAAAAGGATGTCAAAATCGTCGACTCTTACTTTGTCTTTGAAAGTCTCGACAGTGAAAGCAAAACTGCGTACATCAAATCTTGAGAAGAAGATTATAGCTATCATGAGTTCTTGGACTTCCAAAAGAAATTTAGGTGCATTAAAAAATAGCTAGAAATTTTATTAGTCGATAAATGTAATAGAAATATAAGCCAAACAAATTCTTTGTTCTTACTTGACAAATGCTTGAGATTTTCGTCCGTGTGTAAAAACAAAATAGACTTGCTGTCAAAAACGTTGTAAACGTCTTAAATTATTTCTCTGTGAATATTGAAATCTACGTCTAGCTGAGCGTTAACGTTACGATTTAAATGAGCAACAAGCCATACAATTATTACCATCAATGCCAAGAGTAATGAGCAGCGTCTTAATTTTTCCATAATCTTTCCGTAAACCGTAAAATTCATTTTCTGACTCGAATCGTAAGATCCGAATGACGTACTTGTATAAGCATTATAAAACTTTTTTTTTCCAGCTTATGTTTGCAAAGATTCAAGATATTTATTCCACATAAATGCTTATTATTTCCATGCTCAAACATACAATTACACTTATGTCACGGAAAGTGTTGATGTATAAAAACGCCATTAAAACAACACTGATAGCACTATCAACAGAGCGATTTTCGTGATGTGAATAATGCATGAAACTTAATGTTGCACGTCCTCTAGATTTTTACTGATTAAAAAAAATTTCTTCTTGATAACTTGTTTTTTTTTTTTTTTNCTCCGTTTGTTGAGTATACCTATATGTACATAATTATTATATATTATCATAACAACTCGCCGCGACACTGCGCTGGTATAAGGGAACCTGCGCATGTATATAGATATATAAAACTCGATGGAAATCTGACCGACCGACTGAAAAATGCTAATGATACTAATTACCAGATCAGATTATGTTCATCACTAATTATTTTTTCACACTATAGATGGCATATAAGCTTTGCTTTGATAAGTACAGGCTCACTTGTAAAATAATAAAAGGCGTTGTTCTGCAAACAGGATATTGTATTGTGGTCGTTGTGAACGATTTCGGTTAATCAAGTCCGAAAGAGGCTGTTTCGAATCACATGTGCGTGTATGTGTATACACGACGAGGCTTGAGCACGTGTCCATTGTAATGTGTACTTACGCGCCTCCGCTATCCATCCGTACCTACATATTTATATCATCATCATCATCGATAGGAAGTTGAAGGTTTGAAGATCAGTCAAATGTGCGTATTGTGTAAATACAATCAGACGTATCTTCCCCATCTACTACATCGTAATCCATAGGCTCGAGAGGGTTCACGCACAATTAAATACGTACAAGAGGTGCCACTTTTTTCTGTTTCTTCGTTTATTTGTTTCTCGTTAATTCAATTACTTTTATCTTTTTTTTTCTCATCATCAAAGTAGTCAATTTTTTTTTTCGTCTCGTCTATACATTATATATGTAACGAAGATTGGGAAGGAATCCTTTGCTCCTTGTTTCCCGTTCTTCCATCGCCAGGGAATCTTTTTATCGTTGAATACTCCTCTGCGACCGATTTTACTTGTTATAATATGTACTCTAAAGGTTATTTTGTATCGTACGAGGTGCAAGATAAGACTTTGCGGGTTAATCTCGATTTTGTCAACTCAAGACGGGGCTGTTGATACGATCAAACTTTTTTTTTTGCGTCATCAAAAACAATCATAAAAAAAAATATATGCGTGTACAATAAAACCAGAATAGAAGAGAGAAAAAAAAAGAAAAACAAAATTCTGTTTTATGTTTTTTCCTTTGCCGTACTCGTAGCTCGTATTGTATATGAAGTGTCGAGCTTTTTCGATAACGGTTCTCTCGCGTCAGCGCCAAACTCATAATATTGTACATAACACCACCCCCGCTCTGTTATACACATAAGTCATCGAATTACTTACAAACATGTTTGTACATACACCATTTGGTATGGGTATAAGTTTGGATATTTTCGTACGGTATACCTACATGCGCCTACATGTATATTGTGTACACTCACTATTGACGTACATAGGGTTGTATAAAAGCAGCTTAAAATTCCGTCATTAAATGACGCACACACGAAAATCGAGGCTTTTAATAAAACCTGGTTATTACTTGGATTTCGTGCGATTTTGACTGGTATTCCCATAACCCATTGCAAACCTTCTAGCTTAATGTAGCTGTTTTTTCATTTATCTTGTGAAAATGATGTATTGAGAAGTATATATTTGCGGTCCCTATACATCTCACGTCAGTTTGAAGTCAATTCTCCCCCACCGGCTATCATTAATCAATCATGTCTCAGCTCATTCGATATATACAAGTCCAAGTGAATGTCTTCTTTCTCCGAAAAAATTGAAAAATCATCCCTGCGCCAAAAACCATCAGCCAAGGACTCGAGTTTCCTTACTTCGATCAATCTCTGCTGCTGCGACCCTCGACGCGAACTTCCTCTCCTCTATACATACATCCTCGTATTTCTTCCCTTCCGGTGTGCATGAGTCTCACGACTTTTGGGGAGGAATAGGAGACACGATCGTTAATCAAGAGCGCGCAACCGGATGGATTACAACTATACGTATACGGTTTATTCTAATTATTCTACCTTAAGATCTACTCTTATTGTTCTACCTTACATCTAGTCTTACTACTCTACCTTAAATCTACGATTTTTAATTCTACATTAATATCTAATTGCTTACTGACTAAGGCTTATATATAGAAATTAATTTCTACCCAACACCGCTTAAAACTAAATCGAAGGTTTTTGGTCTCGAACCCTGACCTTCTGGCAACTCAATATCTGATAGCTAAAGCTTTTATACGCACTTAACCACGCAGCTACTGAGCTCTTGCTGCCCGGCTTGTTTAATAGTTTGTATATTTTTAAGAAGATGTTTGTGTTAAATATGAGATACTTGTGTATGTGTTAATTGCTTGGCCTATCGGTAAATATATCTATATGCCCGACCAACTTGACTGTAATCGGTTATATAGATATACTGATACCATGCTAGACGTAGGCCCAAATAGTTCTCAAATTCCTCGTCAGAGGACGTTGTTTTTGACGTCGAGACCGGTTAACACGTAATGGATAATTTGTAAACGGAACAGTGAGTATACACATCTCAAATAATGACAATCTACCATTTTGAAATACATTGGAAGAAAAACGGCAACATGAAGCTCTTCGGATGCCATAAACGACGTATTTTAGAGGGCAATTTCCAAGTTTCTTCTAATAAACACAATTGGGATATAATATTATAGTTTTGCATTGGGCTACATCACACAAGGTTTGTATATTTTCAACTTACAAAAAATGTTCTTAGTCTGTTGAATTTCTGTTAGACGAGATACTTGTGAATGTGTTAACTGCTTAGCGTGTTGGTAAGTATATCTATATCTTCGGCTAACGTGCCTATAATCGGTTATATAGATATACTGATATCATGCTAGGCCCAAATAGTTCTCACGTTCCTCGTTGGAGGGCACTGTTTTTAACTGCGCTCGAGAGTCGAGGCCAGCTGACATATAATTAGTAATTTGTAAATGCAGCAGTGAGTATACATCTAAAATAATGATATTCTATTATTCTTGTTCTGTTGATTCGATTTTTTGACATTTTAAAGCAACAGTTTTTTGTTATATACTGTGTTGGGACGACATTTTAGATGGAAATGGCAATTGCAAAGTGTATGTGCCAATAAAGTTCATGACTTTGTCGTTAAAATTTTATCCAAATTTGATACGGAAAAGTTCGATGCTATCAAACGAAATTTTGGCTTTTTTTTTTTTAAACGTTTTCACCGTGAGATAACCGATAATTATGTCCTTATACGTGGTATATAGTCATACGTTTTGCACTGATAAAAATATAAATTAATTTTGTGAAACTATCGTACCTAACGAAAAGAAACCGAGAGAAACTATAGAGGACATAGGTAGCGACAGAAACTAAGTACAAACAGTAAAAGGTGTTCGTTGCGAGATGAAAATTCAACCCAAGCCTTTGAATTTCTCCGATATACGGTAAATAATTATGTTCCAGGTAAAAATTATTTGCAGCCCTCCGTACGAAAGGTATTAGTACACGCCATATATATGCAGCTGCAGCGGACACCTTTCCAAGACTCCTCGGTTCCGTTTCATTCGTTGGATAAATGAAATGTTTTCAGCGCGTCAATATTTTTCCGATTGTACAGCGCGCCGAAAACATTTACCCTTAAAATTGTATGATGGCCGCGCCCCGTCACGGCTCCGCCGAACGAGAATCCCGTCCTCAGCGTTTTTTGCGCCCTAATCGATCTATCGCTTTTTTGTGACTGTACACAATCAACCGTATCCTTCGTTAATGTATATTCATACCCCCACACAACCCTATAATGGCTGCGGAGCTTTCTTTCTTCTTGTCTCTCGTCGTCCTTTCCAACTCCGCCCGTGCGAGCTTCTCTAACTCGTTTCCCGTTTGCCGCGAACTTTTCTCACACAAGTGATCCTTTCCCCTCCCCCCCCTCCAGCGCTTCTCACCTTGGTGCTAATCAAAGGGTTCACTGATTTTTTTTTTTTTTTCTTTTTCTTCCCGTCTTTCGCAAATCGGTTTTTCGGAAAACACACACCTGACGCTATCATTTTTCCAACTCACCGATCGCTTTTCAGCCTCGCTTGCGGCAACGGTCGAATCATATCCGCGCGACCGAAGCCAACATTGTAGACGCCCGATATGTGAGCTTACACGTGTATAAATGCTCATAGAGGTATACTAACGGATTTTGAAGGGAACAAACAAATCACACCTCCCGTCATTCTGATTTTCCACCCGTTTTCCAGCAATTGGTTACAAAATACCGAAGTAACGCAAGGCGCGTGATTATGGAACAGCAAGAAGATGCGTGCATACCATATAACAGCGCAACTGATCAGCAGAGCTAGACAAAGGATTAGGCACGAGAACGAACGAGCGCCATACAAAGGAGTGAAATAAATGGAAAAAGAAAGATACATATATACATATATACAACGTGGGTTGGTTGGGAGTGAGTGTTTGTCGGATTGACGTGAAAATAGGATAAAGATGAGGCATGTGTGCCTGGGAGAGATATATCGGGGGTCGGGTGTACACGCGTCTCGAGACAACGACGCAATTCCGCCAACTGTCTATGTACTGTCGATCCGATACATCAGGTGCACGGAATCGGGTTATGTTTCATTCACCGTTCGATAAGTTTTCATCCTGGGCTCCTCGGAGATGAGGGTGGGTTGTTCCTCGCGTCACGTGTGCACTTTCGTGTATGAAGGAATCTGGAGGGGCCGGGGGGGTGGGGTGGAGACATGCTTTTGCACTTGTTTTACTTCACGGAGACGTGATGGGGGACGCGTGCGTCGAGGCACAAGGATAGCGTTTATGGATACATTCGTGGAGGGGCATTGACGAGACACTCATTTATATACGAAGGTATGAATTCGCGACACGTCGTTTCTTTTTTTTTTTTTTTTTTTTTTTTTTTTTTTTTTGTAACCCTCCACGCGTGAAAGGTGTGCGGCGAATGAGGTCGATCACGAGTTTGCCTGACTATTTTAATTCTGTTCTACTGAAAAAACGACGTCTGAAGGAAAATGCGTATAGCAGGAGCGGGGAACAAATTAAAATATTATCTTGGCCCTATCGACGAGTTATCAAAAGCAATGCAAGTCTATAGTTTGAAAATTTATTCCTACGTTTTTTTCTTTGACCCTCGTTGGAAAACAATGCCACAAAAAATACAGAAGGAGTAGGTAGTCGCTCTGTGCACGTCGACAACGAAAGTCGAAACTTTGGGCCCCTTAAAATGTGTACCTAACAGGTTGGTGTGCATCTCATGTTGTGAACACACATCAAATATACAGAAAAGACCGGCAACACGGAGCACAACTTGTCGGGAGACCACACCGTTTAGTATATGTATACCACTCGTATGATACGCGACACTGCAGGTGTAACGGAGCGAGACCAATTACCACCAAGAACACTATGCATACGTGGTCCCAGGTGCTGAACCATAATATTTCGAGCTCGTTCGTTAATTAATGACAAAGGCAAGTCATCATCGTCTACATCGTACGTATACGTATACATCACTTTGGCGTAAAGAGTGCGAGGCGTGAATTACCATACCAGGCCGTTGTGGTTGTATCACCTCACACACACATACGTACATTGGCTAGAAAAACCAAACCACATTCGTAGCTGCGAAATTTACGGCGATGTATACCCCCCCGCACGTGTACTTATCGTCCCATCGAAATTGCATACAAGCGCGAGATAAAAAACAGGACGTGCGACGCAAACGAAAACTTCCATAGCGAGCAATTTCGGTGCCCTTACCTCTTAACCGAACCGAGCCACCCTCGCTCGCTTGTAAATCGAAAAGAGTCCCTCTCCTCCTCTTTTCAAAGCAGCGGCCAATCACTCGCTCCTGCCACCTTGTACCACGTGTATGTATATATATATATATATGTATATACACATCCTTTTCCGCTGACGCCGCAGCTGATTTTACAACTCCTCTCGAGAGCCCGTGCCTCGTGGGCGATTTTGCCCGTATATATACCTACCGCAAGCAAGTATATATAATACGCATACACACCGCTGAGGAAGAAACTGCTTTGGCTGGGAGAAAACGGTCTGTCCATCAAGCTAAAGCATATATACGTACGTGTACACATCTACTTCCGCAGCAGAGCATCGAGCGAAATGAGATGTTGGCTTCGCCGTACCAGTATACACGCTGCAAATGTTATGCCGTGTGCATTCAAATGCTCACGTTTGGAGGTTCACCGAGGCACTGCCACTTACGGGTATGGAAGATTCCCCCCCCCCCCCCTTGCCACATAACTCCGTCTCGTGCCCTTAATGAGAGTTTTTTTTTTCTTCTTCTTTTTTTCATTAAACCCTTGTGTAGGTGTTATTGTTTTGTTTTTCTTGCCCGTCGAGCTCGTTATCGAAAAATATTTTGTCCTCGTCTCCACGCGCGTCTATATATATTTGTACATCCCGGGATAATATCTTGACGCGGACAAACAACAAAAACTCCAGCGCTCATTATAACCATCCAAAGGATTGAAGGAAAGAAAACGTGTAAATGAGCACAATGCGACGCGTCCCGACAATGGGGGGGGGGGTACACGGGGTGTACATGACATCGGGGGATGTATAAGCTCTTTGGGCGAAAAACGCGAAACAATGAGAGAAGCGTGTCCACGAGGATGAGCCACAGAGTTGCGCGCGTTAACGAACAATGCGATATCCACCCCCCTGCTTTTGCTCTTCATTCCTCGCAACTTCCCAAGATAACGACGCGACGTTTCTTTCGTCGCTGCTTTCGTCCGCGTACAGTTAAATAATAATTACAGTTGTATACGTGTGCATCGCGAAGAAGAGGTAAAAAGTGACTACTGTTCGCGACGCCGGTGAGCTCGTTCCTTCTCCGATGATACTTGGACTTATAAATTTCGCGAGATGTGGGGGAAAAAAAACCGTGGTAGATTGGATAAACTGATGGCTCCCGAGATCCACCCGATGAGAAATCCTCCGGCCACAAAAGCAAACCATTCACTGCTCTAATTCCCATCGCGGGCTCATGCAATCGCAGAGTAACTTTTCCCAACCAAGGAACGTTACCTACGATAAAACTATATCGCAATTGCAGTCACGAATCAAGGCCTTATAGGAAAGATTGTACATATACATACATATATGTATAGCATTCAGTCCGAGTCTTGGAGAGAAAAATCACTGTCCTCTATGTACCTACTTTCTGGTGTAGGTCGTCTCGTGTGTACCTCTCCACCGATGTGACGTTTTTTTCAATTGTCGCAGGTGGAAAATATAACCCCGAGCGCGTTTTTCTTGCTTTCATTGATTGTTGAGGGGGCGGGGGCGGGAAATTCCACTTCTCAAAGGCAGTTTGCGAGCCATCGGAAACTGAGTGGCCGGCTCATCCATCACGCGCCCCACAGATAGATATAGAGAGCCGCGTATATAAAAATCCCGTTTGTCCGTGGCGATCCATTTTCGCGGATAGTTGAGATTCCACAAGTTGTGACCTATCCCCTCTGTTCCGATCGAAAAGATAAAGAGGGAGAAAGAAAAAAGAACGGAGGGGCTGGAGAGGGCGATGGCGATTAATTAAAGTGCCGCGTCTGATCCCCGATGTTCCTCCTCCTTTGTCGGGGTTTTATTATGCTGAACGTTGATTTAGAGCTCGGGAGCCGCGATAGTCCGCAACGGACACATGTGGCTGTTTGGCCATTTTGAAAAAAGGGGTCATTGTCTCGCTAACCACGAGCTCTGCCCTTCGTCGCACACCCTTTGGCCGAGCAGATGAGCTCTCTCTCTCTCTCTAGATTTTTTTATTTTTCTGATGTCCATTGCCTGAAGGTGTACGAAGATATTCTTTATTTTTAGTTGTAGTATTGAGGTTTCAATCATCTTCTCCGTGGTTTTGGGGACGTTGAAGTGGTCATGTCTGTCACGAGATACGTGTATTTGCCAGCATGGAAATGAAAAAAAAAGTAATAGCGAGCTACGATCCTCAGGATCGAGATGCAGGTAGATAGGAGATGTCTATATAGGTAAAGACTTCCAGAAGGACTCGGTAACCAAGTGGTTTTGATGTCCTCATAGATTATGATGGGGACATTGCGTAACTTTACGTATAATTTTTGGTATTTATACCACAAAAGAAACAGAAAGAAGCTCGCGTGTTTCACCACAACAGTAAGTAGGTGTACAAACTCGGCGTGATTCAATACATATACCTATATCCCGTGCCAAAAGTTCAATTCGCCAAAATCGGCGCAGCCCTTACCCATACTGTGACTGTCGATTTTTTTCGGTTATTTTAATTTTTGTTTATTGTTTACATAATAATGAACAATTTGTATCATTTTAAGCGGAGCCTTTGATTTGATTTTTTAGTTACAAAAGCCAGAAGTTTATACATGATAATTCTGGGTTCGGGTATATTTATGGAAAATTATCCTTTTTACGACTTATATAATAAATCATTAGTAGTCTTTAACGCTACTTTCAGTTGTTCTGAAGCATTTTTGCTACGTTTTAAAGTGATTAATTAAATTCTCAAATTTCGTTCCCAGAACGTTCCGAACTTCAGTGTCATTAAATCCTTTGCATAAACACGGCGCATAATTTTTGGGCTCGTCTGATTTCCCCTGGCGTCCGTGGAGGCGGTGCGTTGTCGGCATCAGGCTCCTATATTATTTACACAGGGTCGATTCAATTTATGGCCTTCGTCCAATATTTGTATTTGATGCTAATTGCGTTAATGGCCTGCTGGAATATCATCGCGTTGCCATCCTCTCCTCCTTCCCCCGGCGTTTATGCGCCCAATGTGTTTGTCCGTATATGGGAACCGAATCAAACTACATACCTATACTTGTTTATTTTATATAACTTTTCCGCTACCTGTAGGTAATATAAATATGTTTGTTTGTAATACACGTTTGGTGGTGAGCTTTGACTCTCTCTCTAGCACCGGGTGATGATGCTTATTTTTATTCGCCGAACCTATACGTGTAACCCTACGCACAGCCGCGCGGATGAACAAATTATCAATTTACGGGGGGGTCGATTGGAGTGTCTACGAGAGAAGAGAAATGTGTGGCAGTATATACCGGAATTTATACTTACGCGTGGTGGGATGTGGGGGATAATTCGCGCAAAATTATCGCTCAATTTTCTCATGTATGATCCAGATGAGGTACAATGTTGAACGACGATAAGGCACGAGTTATAATATGTCCTCTACAGGATTGCCTCGGCTTTTATCGCCTTTTAAAGGTGTTTGGTTTTTCAAGGTTTTCCGAATACGATAGACTCAAGTAAACAATTCACATCCGATGGAGTTGGAAAAAAGAAAATAGCTTTTATTGCTATACATGTTTTAAAAAATATACATACATTCATTTCGTAGGTTCAAAGCGAACGACGGTGATGTATATATAATAATTGTATAGCCGCAAACGATCGAACCTCGTTCGGGGGTGATTTCCACCTTTTGTGACTTGTACACACGACGAGAGCAAAGAGAGAAACAAAGGAATCAGGGGAGGGCGGGGGATAGCACAAAGTGTGTGTATACACAAGGGTCCTTCGAACAACAACGTGTTGCGATCCGATTGTCCTAATATGCGATACCGTGCACCTTGTAAACATACACACTTGTATATAGCTGCAGATTAACGGATTAGCCGTGTGTGCGTTTCTCTTTCCCCCTGCAGTTGAGATGCATCCCCCGGACACTGGAGGACATTTATAGTGGAAGGGCTGGATGAGAAATGAGGTCGTCGCGGTTGGTCTTACGTGCGCGGTCGTACTATATACGTATACTCATTGCACAAGGGGCGTCGGAGGGTATAATATATATATATGTACGCATCCGCCCACATACCCAACTCGCAGCCCGAGGGCGAGAGGAGATTCGCGTGGATTCCGAATCTGTCTACTCCGGTACATACAGTGTGTCTGCACAATATAGCATATACCTGGCAGACACTTGGTCCCATCTAAACGCGAGTGCTCCGTCGTCGCGGAGGGGGGGTGAGGGGATGGGCATTAGCGTCAAGTTATATGTTTGTATGCGCGCGTTTGGAGTATGGGGGGGTTTGTACGCGCGTATGGGTTGTTGAGCTGGTTAAGGACAAACAATTGGAGACTCGTTTGGTCGGTGATGCCCTATTTGGGTGTATCGGGAGGGTGGGCGGAGTTGGATGGTTTCGGGGACGTTTAAAGCATGACAAGCGCTTGTGGGGATCCGAGGCGTGTTTGGTACGATTTCCACAAGAAGGTAAGCGAAATAATATTGTACACGTGTGTGTGGATCTGCATTACGAGGAGTTTACTTTTATTTCGCTAAATAAGGTGGCTCGAGACAGATGGAGTATGTACCTATAGGCGCATATACATGTGTGGGGGTACTATTCATTATCGGCTGAAAAATCCATAAATCTCGGTGTTTTGGTCTTCACGGAGGCTTTGGGCGATTTGTCGTCGTACAAAGTAGGGTCGTGGTAAAACATCTCTCGCGATGCCGTACGAAGAACAGAAGGGGGAGGAGGACAAGAGACACGGAAGCAGTCCCTCTGTGTGACGAGTACATTTGCCGAGTACGTGTGTACAAGTGCGGAGAAAGAGACACCGTAACCGGGGGACCAGAGAAATTAGCGTAATCATGAAAGGCCATTAAACACGCTGATGGGGACTAAAAACCGGATTTCGAGCCACTTTGGTGGGTATTATGTCGCTCGGGTAACGTGCATTACGCCGACCCACGCGTGGGAGTTAACTTTTTTAGTGCAGTGCACGTTTGCAAGTAGATACTATTTTTTTTTTTTTTTTTTTTTCACTTACATCCCCAAAATCAATAATCACGTGCTATCGAGTGTAAAATCCTATGTATGAGCATTTTTCCCTTTTTTTAATTATACGTATATGTAAACGCAGAGGAAAGTATAGCAATAAACTGATTGGTATAATTATAAGGAATAGCAAAAAGAGAAAATAATGATCCCAAAACCCATGGTTGTAGACTCCATGAGTTTACAGGACCAACTCACGAGGTTGGGCAGTTATACGCGTAAAAGGTGTACATCCGAGGGGATGTAAGTGCAGTTTTCCTCCACATCGGACGAATGCACCAACTGCCGGGGTGTGTAAACACATTACAAGTGCGTGTGGATATGAAAAGGGAGAACCACCCGGAGCACCGAGGGAAAGAAAACAGAGGAACAGTAGTTCGGGGGGGGGGACAGAGGCGAGGGGAGTGGAGCTATACGATGGGATAAAGCAGTCACGGCGTGGAAGAAAAACAAGCGTTGGAGGAGGGAGCGCGGCCTCTCTGGTGCTGTTGGAGGGGTGAGGGAAGGGACGGTGGTATACGAATGGAAATGCGAAGGACGGCGAGCTTGCCGGGACGCTCGAGAGGGCAAGAAAAATAAATGGCGCGCGCGGCATAGTTTTTGCTCGGGGCCGCGTGATTCTTGTTTGCGTTGAAACTATATTATTGCTGCTGCTGTTGGGCAAATGCAGAATGGAACAAAAAAAAAAAATAAAAAAAAAAAAAAGCTCGAGATGCGTGAAATTTCAGTCGAGTAGGCGCTTTTTTTCAATTATTCGCCTATGCACGAGCTGCAACGCCGGTACTTTCCAAAGGAATATCCGTATATTCTAGAGGGGGAAAAATAAAGGAATATAATAATTACTTCCATACGACAGGTGTACACAACACTTTCCTACGCGTTGATAATTGCGCACTTTCCAACCCCTCGGTTGTTTGTGCTTTTCTCGTTAACGAAATTTAAAAAAAGTAGGTCAGCCGCGGGTCGACAACAGCCTAACAAAGTGTGGGTCCGAAGAAGCACAAAGTTCGCCGTCGTTGCGTGTCAGCGCGATAAAGCAAAAAGACAACGAGGAAAGTGACGGAAGAGAGACGCGTACACCGCGCGACAAAGCAAATGGACAAACAAAATAGAAAAAAACAAAAAAAAAAACAACGTAAAAGAGGAAATGCACAAAAACAGTGTCACAGAGAGAGGGGGGGGGTGGCTCTCAGAGCGTGTTCCTCCTCCTCCTCGCGCTTCTTTTCGATCGTATCCGACAATGCAAGTATTGCACGCGAGACACGCGCTCGGCTCTTTCGTTTTTCTCGCGGATCGTAACCCTACATACGGTATAGCTGCGAACGTGCTCGTGTATACCCGGTGGTGTATTTATATAGGATCATTGTACAATATGCATGTATGTAGGCGCGCGGGGAATGTTTTACTCCATATATGCACGACGTAGTTATTTTTGCTCACCGTCAGAGTTTTCGATTTCGAAAGGACGCGTCTCAAGGAATATCCCCTAAGAGCTGTCTCCGGCTCGTTCGAGGGAACCAAATTTTACGACCTTGTAACCTTATTTTAAGGGCCGCTCGTGAAAGAGGAGCGGAAAAAGGGGAAAAGAGGTCGATGCGAGGAGACGTGATGCTCCGAGGGAAATTGAAAGTTTTTTTGAAAATTTCTTGGGACGTCTCTGCTTTTGACTCGGGTGTTTTTGAGCAACGAAGCGCGAGATCGGAGGGCACGTTTTCCCTTTTTTGGGGGAAAAGACGAATTTCGATTCGCGGAAATCATGGCCTTTGTTGGCCCGGTAGAACGAAAGTTAATACTTTTGCCAACTTGTTTTTCAACGAGACTCATCTCTTTTAGCTCGTGTATTTGTCATGTATACTTTGAAATTCAATGGCATATGACTTTCATTCAAGATTTTCAAAAAAATGCATAAGTAAATACATAATACGGGGGGGAGTGAAGGCGTTTCGTCCACTTTAAACTCGCAAATACCATTACAACGAGTGTGTCATGCTTGTAACGGGGTGGTACTCTCTTTCAAGACAGCGCGTGTGCGCACACATTCCGGAGGGTGAATTTCGTTTCTTAAAATTCATGTTTGCCGTCGGTTTTAAAATTCATACGTTTTCCGGCTCACGGCTCGTGGTGATAAGCAAAGTTGTATTTTCCTCCTCTACAACACCCTCGTCATCGTCCCGTTCCCTATACTCCTAGGGGGGCATATATCTTCGTTTAGGAAGTTCTTTTTTTTTTTTTTTTTTTCATCCAACCTCTTTCCCTACATATGCACGTATCACGCTAATAAACTGTATTTCAGCTGAAACGGTATCTCTTTTAAAACAGAGCACATGTTACAATCGCGCTTTTGTTGAAAAATTAAAAAAATTAAAATATTAATTCAACGAATTTGTCAGAGCGTACACGCAGATACTATAGTTGTTCTAGCTAATGGTACAATTAATGGATGTCGTTTGCAAACAAAGGAAAAGATATCGTTTGAATGGATGTTAAAAGCGACCGTGGTCATTATTATTATTATTTTTTGTTTTTGTTTACAGAGAACATTCTTTGTGTATTTTTTTTACGGTGCACAGCGTTTAAGTTTTACATTTAAATTAAATTTCTCTCTGCCTTGTCTAAAGAATACATATTGCTATATGATATACATATGCTCGTGTGAGCAAAACGTAATTGCAATAGTCGTGGTTAAACAAGTACAAATTTACTTAAAATTAAAAAAAAATCTGAGTTTACCATTACCTACACAGATTCGCATGTATAACACTAGTGTACACATTTCACAAGGGCGCGTTGACGCGATACGATTTCGAGAACGCGTCGTCGTATTATTCTCGCGTCGGCAATTTGCCTCGTCCCAATCTCGCGACCGCATTTCTATTTTCCATGCTTTTCCCTCTTACGCTCGTATGCTTCTCCTCGCTGTATTTGTCTTTTTTTTTTTTTTTTTTTTTTTTCTTTCTCCTACTCCCTCTTGATCCGATGGGTATGGGTAAGTATATGCATACGAGTTTACACGTGTACGGGTGCGCGCGAGCAATTTTCCCTCATCTGCATTTGCGTCCGATATTTACGCCTCGAGTCGGATACGCACATGCTTTACACATCCCTCCCTCCCTCTCTTGATGCTTTTGAATTAAGAGGTGCCTATACCTCGTCTGTTCTTTTTGGTTTTTGTTTTCTTACATGCATCTGCTTATAACGAATATTCAATCTCTTGGTGGTTTTTTAAGTTTGGCTTTGAAAAATTTACAGTGGTCGTATATGTAACATTGCAAATCACTGTCTGATAATCAGAAAAAAAAAAAAAAAAACTTGTTATTTAGATTTTTTTTTTTTAAGTCAACTTTATATGGCTTTTGAAGCTGATTTGCAGAGTAACAGTAAATGTAAAATTGTTATTCTTACGACAGGTATAACTTTACATTTGAAATATGGTAAATCTCAAATGCTGGTACATATATATCCTTTTACACTGCTGCTATAGATTATGCAATTAGTTTTCAGCATTAACTTTGTGGTAATTTTAATTGAATTTCGTAGGCTCAACTGTTTATAATTCGAAAAGTTTTTACAATCAAAAAGCTATTATTGGGAAAAACTCGTAATTCTATAACAATTCAACAAATCGTTTGAGGTGAAAATCGAAATTTTATATCACCGATGGTGGAGCTTACCTCAAGTTAGGGATAATATAATCGAGGGACTCGGAAGCGAGACGCCTATAAGTAAGTATATGCATTAGGAAGCGGCATATCCGCTCGTAAAAACGCTGATCCCCCTATCGCTAACGGCCTCACTTTTTACCCAAAGCGATATCAATAACCCGGACTCGATGCGCACCCACGTACCTTTTTTTTCGCTTCGAGTCTCATTTGGCGTAGGGTTTTCATTGCCATAAAGATTTTAGAACTCCAAATAATAAAGTCATAATTTACTGCCAAGTATTGGAACTACCTAAAGCAAGGATTCACATTCGCAAGTTGTTTGTATAAAGTAAAAAGATCTGCGCATATAGGGAAAACTTTGATGGGGATAATAAAGTGTGGGGCAAGTGAAATTTGAGAAATTAAAAAGTAAAAAAATCTTAAGGATTGTCCCTACTCGGGGATCCATAAATTCTTTTTCCAATTTCTACAATACATTAGTCGCAAGTGCTCCGATCGCATTCAGTTACGATACATCCCAATGTGATATTTATCGTACAGCACGTCTCAATTGTTGTAAGCAGACAACTTTTTTCGTTATCTAATCTCAGATATCTTACTCGCTCGTTCATACATCCAAAGTAACGGCAGATGCATCATCATCGAAGCAACAGCGGTACAGAAGCAAATAATGGAGAAAAAAAAAAAGTGTAGCGAGTGCACGTAGAAACGGAAGAGATATCGATATTCGACCAGCCGTATATCTTACGTCGCACCCACATCAGCAAAAAGTCCTTTTTTTTTTTTTTTTTTTTTTTCTTGCTCTTACTTTACGTTAGCTCTGCCAAAAGTTTATTCTCGTGTATCAATTTTTGTTCCCTTTTTATTTGATTCGATAAACTCAATCTTCAGTTTACGTCAAGGATTTATTGTGCTTTTTGTATCATCCTACAGTTTAAACGAAATCTCCTCTTTTGATCAATTTACTATTAATTATATAATCACTAAAGTATAATTGAAATAGTCTCGTTTGATTTCCATACTTGTACAATAGACTCGCGTCACTTTCAGTAAGTATACTCAAGTTCTCAGTTATCATTATCTCTTGCAGCCTCTCGCTTGATCAGGTTGACACTTTTCCACTTCACGTGCAATGGTACACAGTTTACTCTAATTAACATTAGTTGCGTGTGATTTGTTTCACCTGAAAAAATTCTGCACAAAATACTAATGCGGATAAAATAAAATTAACCCGTCCGAAATAAAACGACCGAAAGTTCGGAGTTAATCCAACCCGCGATCAGACAAAAACGAGCATTCCAAAAGCCAATTAAGAAAAAAAAAAAAAAAAAAAAAGGTGGGATTGGGTAAAGGCGTCGGAAGCACCGAATCATCGAAGCTCTTGGTATATTTTAATAATTGAAAACTCCCTCACTCGTACCCGACACCGGTGCTGGAGTAGAGAAGGGATAGAAGTCAGGGGTGGGCCGAGCGCGGTGCCCATATTCGCGGAAACCCCATTTCAGCGCTCTGCCGCTACAACGGAGAGAGAGAGAGAGAGAGTACCACAAATAAAGCGCATTAGTCGCGGATATACGCGTCCTCGCCTGGAGCAACGGGCCAAATCGCATTATCGGCTACCCCCCCCCCCACCTTTTTCCCTGCCTGGTCGAAAAGGGAGTGAAAAAAAAGCTCGCACATACACACACGCACATACTTTATACTGTTTTAACCATTATTTAAGAGACACTTAAGTGACATAACAATAGTGAATAAGTTTAGCTCGTACTGCCTTAATCCACAGACTTTATTTTTACTATTTTTACTTTTATCATAGGCGCACATCACCATTTTCATTTCTTTATCTAGTTTCTTTATCATATACATTTGTATTTATAGTTTCAATCGTATAAACCTTACTTCTTCCTCTGTTTGTTTTGTTTTCTTTCTGCTTCGTCTTGAATCCGTAGTGCCTTACTGATCATCGTGTATTCTCTCTGTTTTTATAATAATACGCTACTCTACACCTATACATTGTTAAATCCGCCCATGTATTATGCAAAGGAAATCGTGCTTCTCTTGTAAGGTGTCTAAGTTCTCTGCTACTGGCATCAATAGGCGTGTGCGTTGCTCGGTCTGCTCCAAACCTTTCCATCTAAAGTGTACACATCAAAGTTGGTATCATTGTAAACTTGAAGAGAGAAGTTCTTTTTTCTTCTGCTGTGCTAACGCACTGCCTTGTACAAATATTCAGAGTAATCTTATTTTTACAAATTTCACTCCTGCGGTTTCCCGAATAGCGCAAAGAGAAATCGGGACTCATCTTCCCCAGAACCTGCGGATCCAACAAAAAATAGACGACTTTCGGCGTCCTCATCAAAAAGCTCTAATAATTTGATAGAAGTAAATATGGCTAATGGCAATTCGAAAGATTCTTCAAGCTTCTCTGTGGCAGACATTATGGCTAGATACGATCAATTATAAATAAGTCGAATCTTGCTATATCATCGCAGTGCTTCGATGCACTGGAAACGTTCATATTGCAGGCCCGGACTAGTCTTCAGGCTGATATTGCCTCAATCCGTTCTGATGTTGATACACGTACGGCACATTTCATCATCAAAGACAAATGCGAATTCATCATATCAGGAGTCCCGAGTATTGTGTCGCTATCAAATGAGCAACTTGTAAATTGTGTCCTATCTGTGCTTGAGTGTACTGATTGTGAGCGTTTTATTGTTAGATGTCGTGAATGGTCACCATAAAAAAAATCTGCTTCGCAGTCTCAGACCGTAAATAATTCTTCTACGCGGGGAGTATTAGTAAAAATGAGCTCAAATGAAACCCGTGACGAAATAGTTGAACACTCATGGAGGCTCGCTAAAAAGAAATCAATCGATATCTTCGGTTCAGGCGGCGATGCTCCAATCTACGTGAACCCGCTACTACCCCCTAAGGTTTACTCGCTGCGGAGGAAGGCAGTCAGGACGCACAAGCAGCTTGGCTACGCGTTTCCAACAATTTCAAATCAAACAGTGTGTATGCGTAGAACAATAAACTCTGACTTAATTCCTATCTATACAGACATGGATCTGCAAGCACTTTCGTCGGGTGCTCCCTCTACGCAATGACGCCAATCAAGTACCTTGACTGCAAAACTCAACAGTCCTATTAGTAATTCTACGAGTAAGCCTGCATGCACTGAAAACCGGACATGTGAACGCGAATCGCTTGATAACTCACTTTAACGAAATTGATGTCCAAATTAACTCGGCCGATTACGACATAATTGGGGTCTCTGAAACCTTTCTTTCACCAATAACCGATAATTCCATTGTTAACCTTGATAACTATAATATATTTCGCAATGATAGAACGGGTAAAGAGGGTGGCGGAGTCTGTTTGTATGGGCGCATGGAATATTCTATCACTATTCTTTCTGCATCTGACTCGGTATTTGATAATAGCCCTAAATTCTTGATCACTGAAATTTTAATTGGCTCACAAAGGCTACTTTTTGCTATTGTATACAGACGTCCGAATGGCGTTTTCCCTCGTTTGTTCTTTGCTGCTTTATCTGTTTTTTTACATACCTATAACAATATTGTAATAACTGGGGATTTTAATATTGACATGCTTTCTGGTCGCCGAGCGATTGGTCCATAAGCAGCTGTACTCCCATCTGGAACGAAACAATCTACTCAATCCTCACCAATCTGGTTGTTGTAGTGGCATACTTTACGTTATACTCTTGAAAACAGATATATATTTCCTACGATTTAAATTGTGTTATATAAAATTCAGCTTATCTCTATGAAATTTTCGTTTATTAGCTACAATAAGTAATACTTGCAAATGTACTGATTGTGTATTTAACCATGTACTTAATGTTTGAAGCCTTACGTGGTCCCATGGCTTAATAAATGCTATACATACATACATACACGCGCTCTCGCTCGCACGTACATACACCGCAGACACTCTGGTAACACCTGCCACAGAGAAAAGCTCGAAAATCGCGGGGAACGAAGGTAACAGGTGCTGAGCTTTATGCTCGCGCGAGCGCGTCCCCGTGTGTGTATACGCGCGAAGCTCGAGAGAGCTGAGACGAAAGCAGAGACTGAAAGGCTCTCCTGTACCTACGCCAGAGTATACATATAATATATATACATCCCAATTTCCTCTTTCGTCGCTTTATACATTTTTCCCGGGTACCTCTGGAAATATATACATACATATATATGTACGTATACATGCGCATTATGCCTCAGCAGCCGACGACGGTGTATAATAAGCCGCGGCGCACTGGCCGCCTCGCCTCGAGACGTCGGGATGCGCTGTTTTTTATTTACTTTTTCTGCCTAGCATATCCCCCCTCTTTGGTTTTTTTTTTTCTTTTTTTTACTTTTTAATAAAGCGAGGAATATTATGAATATACGAGAGAGCAGTCACCGAAGGTGTGTCGCTGTATTGGCACGTTTTAGTCTTACAAAACAGCGTGTGTATACATATATCTACGAGAACGCGATCGAATCACTAGTTATCAATTTGTCCCCGTTGCTCTTTTTTTTTTGTTCCATTATCTCCGTGTATATAGGGGGTAGAAATCAATAGAAAATCGACGCGGAAGGTAAGGGAGTCCGTAAGCTCGCTCGCGCGAGAAAAGCCGAAACAACTCGGACGATAAATTACTGTCGGCCGTTCCAAAGAAAATGAAGCACGATGGGAAAACGGAGGGGGGTGGGGGGAGAAAAGGCGAGGAAAGCGGAAAGAAAGAGAGAAAAATAGGCCAAGAACAAGAAGCAAAAGGGAGAAGGATGGCGGGGGGGGGGGAAAGAAGCGGGCACGCGGTGGCTGCAGCTTTGGCCATCGTCCAATTTACGGGGAGGGGGTTTCGACAACCGAGACGACACCGCTGGTCCTATACACACGCACACACGAGCTTTCCCCGTGTTTTTCTCTCCCCGACGTGCTTACACGTATATACGCGTATATACTCGCTACACAAAGTGCTATTGGGGTCACGAAAGGGAGTTATGTGCGCTAAGTAAAACGCCGGACGGGTATAGCGCGATCGGTGCTGTACTGCGGAGTTCCTTCCGTTTCCTTTCCCCCCTCCTCCCACCAAAAGGGATCGCCTGATTCTTGTTTTTCTTCCCAACTGCATGCCCCCCCCCGCTCGCTCCCTTTCTTTCTTTTTTTACGCTTTCGCGCTTTTATTCGACCCTCGGCCGCTGCACTGCTGAGCGCGCGCTTTACTCCTGGCCGCTTGTTCGCGAGGTAACCTCCTCCGCTCGGCTCTTCTTGTATTAAATGAGAAACAAGTTGTGGCTCTGTAAACCCCTCCGCAATGTATTCGTGGGGGCAACCGTATTTCTGTGCGGTGAAAAACACACGCATTCGCTCATTTTTCGCTTCGCTCGCTCCCGCTGTGGGGGTTATTGATCGTTCCTCCGCAATTTTGGGTGTTGGGTGCGGATTTTTTTTTTTTTTTTTTTCAGAAAAAGCCGCGATGTATACCTAATTGCTGGTGGCACGTCGGTGACTGCAGCCGAGACGTCTCGTGTTATATATGGTCTTTGTCGTGACGTGGGTTAAAGTGAAATTGCTACTTTACGCATTAAAATAAAAAAAATTTTAAAAAGCGGTACATGCAAACATTTTATCGGAGCGTAAATATCTTTTTTCTCTTTTTTATGGATAAAAATAAACTGATGCAATACGAGTACGAATTGAATAACAAATATCGTATTTTTATACGGATTCGTTGTAATGTATCATGTTTCGTTTTCATTCGGAGAATATTGTTAACTGAAAAAAAACAACGCAGAGCAAAGTCGCGTCAGTGCGAGAAAAATATCACATTTCATCGACGATTGATCAAACAAAGTTTTTGTTTAAACCGCTTGACCTTCCATTAAAAATGGGTGTGTATCACACACCACACCTGCACCACATCGTCACTTTCATTCGAGCCGCATATGCAATTTAAAAAAACGTTAATTTGACCCGAAAGTATTTTTTTGTGAGAGAGCAAACGCACTCATGATAGAAATTCACCCGATACCTCCACTTCTGAAATAATTTGATACCACCTATGTACACCACGTTCACCGCGCGTGCGGAAAAGCTAGGCAGGCACTGCGCTTTACTCCCCCTTTTTTTTACCCTGGTATGAAAAACTCAATTGAAAATAAATTCACGGCGGAGAAAGAGAAAAGTATCGGGTTCGGTTGGAAAAAAAAAATCAGCGATCGCAGTGAGTCTAATTTTCTAAATGTACACGTACGCGGGCAGTCTGTATGAGCCATCCCCACATGAAAAATCTAGTACGGGGAGTCTTTTGAAATTATACAAAAATTTTCTCATGGACCGCTGCCGGAGATACCTATATACCATTGTTTTAAACATGCATTACACACTTTTAGCTTTTCCAAAAATTAATCCAACCAAAGATTCTTTTTTTTTGTTCTACAATCCCTTGAACTGGAATTGCTATTTTTTTTTATTCATTTCATCCGCTCCGAAGAAATTAGAACAAACTTTTCAATCGCAGTGTAATTACATGAAAAATGAAAAGTCTTCATAGCGTAAAAAATCTTCTTTATGATAATGATGATGATGAAAAAGTTGCATGCCGTATATTTCTTGACTGGTTGCACCCATCGTTAGACCACATTTTTTCATCGTTTGAAAACTATAACCAAAAGGCTGTTGGTGTACAATTACAAGAAAATTTTCATATGCATTTGGAAAGACTTTTAAATAAAATCAATAGTATTGGTCGATACTTGACGGAGGTTCATGTTTATAACAACTAAAAAACACTACGTTTGTAATCTTCACTCTTTATTAAAACTTAAATGTTTCTAAGATGTTTTTCTAGCTCTGGTGACTCCTGAAGTTTCGATTAAAATATTTGTCCGAATTTACAAAGGAGAAAAAGATAGTCAACTTTCAACCCTTCCCTCCGCGTAAATTTGATAACGCAATCGTAACTCTTTCCTCATTCGCTCATTGATTTATGTACGCGCGCAGAGACACATACATATATATGCACTCCGCGGAGAGGTGGTATATGTATTCGAGAGAGAGAGAGAGAGGGGGAAAAAGAAGAAGCCACCGCGTTTGTCAATGTCGACCTAGTACGCCACAGCCAACCTCGCGAAAATAGAAAAATCAGTGGGAGAGGGTGGGGCCGGGGACGAGGAGGTGGGAAGTAAAAGTCTTCTGTTTTGGGTCTTCGACGCGGACAGGAACCATCGGGAGGCGTCTCCGTATAAAAAGAACCTTGTGCCAATTTTCCAAGAGTATTTGCACAGAGGGGACGAGAGAGTGGCAAGTCGGACTTTTCCGAAGAAGCGAGAAAGAGAGAGAGAGGGACCAAATAAAAGGGACGAGAAGCAGGAGGTGTATTATCTATTATTCTCGTGGCGTGCCCACCGCCGTATATATATATGCACGCACACACGTATAATTGCGAGAATATATTTTTGCCGCATCTGCGGCTGTCGCTCAACCCGATGGCGAACGTCCAATTGCCGATCTTTCCGGCATGCGCGCACTCGCTCGCTCTCTCTCTTTTCTATGCCGCCGTCGAAGATGTGAAATGAATGTTTCTCCCTTCGCGCGTCCCTGCAGTTGTTCAGGGCACCATATTCTCTCTCTTTCCCATCCCCTTTCCGATCTCGCCTGGCGCGGCGAGACGTGTATATACTCTGATTGACGACGATTCCCCGGTATATTTCGCTCTTCGCGTTTCGCCTCGCGACCACACCGATGCAAAAACAGAAATGATCGAAGCGATGCGCTGTGGAACCTTTTTTTCTTTTTTTCTTTTTTTTTTTTTTACTCGCACGTTCGCTCTAAGGTACGTTTGGGAATTCTCCTGCCACCCCCCCCCTTTTTTCTCTCTCCCCAGTGAGCGAGTGCAAGCGGGTTTTTCAATTTTAATTTCACGGAATGGCTCGGGTGCAGATGGTGATTAGGGGACCATTGAAACGGAATATTTCGATCTCACAGATTGCAAGGGCCGGGAGGATTTTGAAATGTTATCGATGAGGAAACTTTAATGGAAAAAAAATGGATTAAATGTATTCGTGAAGCCGAGGTCTATCTTACGCATTAAATGAATTATTTTTAATCGCCAAAATGGCAAATCGATGAGTTATAAAAAATTAAGATAGATTGATGAGCCTCAGATAAAAACGTGATCCACCTGTACTGGTGAAATATTGAGAAAATATACTATATTAGTGTCAGCTTGGAAAGTTTTTCGTCCAAAAATGGTAAATGACCATTATAATTTTAGAATAAATAAATTCTCCATTTCCAACTTAATGCCTATACGACATTAGTTCATTAATTACATCCATACCTACATGTGTACTCACTGTAACTGAAGCCCGAAGCCAAAGAGGAAGATTCATCTTTCGTAAAAAAATTTTTTTTATAATCTAAGGTGTCATGTGGTTACAAGAATTAGTATTTTCATTTCTATTTAATGAAAAAAACAATAAAAATAATAATAATAATAAATAATGATATGCTACACGCCTCAAAGCAGTTTGCGCTATACATTACCATACCGATAATGAATGAGCTCGTCTGATATTTACACTTACTGTTGTATTGATAAAATTTCCTTGATATATAAACTAAATTTCTGAAAATGATGTAACCAAATATAGTAATTTAATGATACAACAAATTGAGCAACAACGATAATCATCACTAAATTAAAAAAAAAAAAAAAAAACACACACACACACTGCACATTTAAAATCCATAACACATAGCGAGGATGTAGAGCAAAGAAGGGTGAGGGGGGAGGGATGGCGCAATTAGCCGCGACGAAAGATCCGACGCACTCGTTAATTGCGCTATAGCGAGTATAAAGCCGGGCCAAAGGGGGGTGGGGGGTGGCTAAAGGAAAGCTCGTTCTATATCTCCAACGCTTCGGTAGCAGCCTCGCTGCTGTTTGCGCGCAATTTCGAAGCACGTCTCTCGAATTATGCGCCGCGTTCATTACCCCCCACCCGTCCTCCCGTGCCCCCTCATTATCAGGCTACCGGCGATTGTTCTATATAATCGAATTCCCCCCCACCCCCTCCGGCTCTCTAGTTTAAATGTGCAACGCCTGTGTAACGACGAATTCAATGAATCGCGAATGGCCGATTAGAAGAAGGCCACGTTGCGCCGCGGCGCGCTAAAGCAATTTGCGTGCGGCTCATTCGATTTGTTATCCACGTTTGCGCGCCCTCTGGTCCGCGAAATTTCTGTACCGACCCCACACTACCCCACTGCTGTAGTTTTGTACTTTCTTTGAGGCAAATGTTTCCTGTACTTAGGTATCTGCTTTTTTTTTGCCAAATGCACGTGCTTTTGATGAAAATCACTGCTCGTCAGTATCGTCGAGGTCTCACCATGGATCGAAATATTAGAGCGTTTTGTACGAGTGAAAGAGGGACTTGATTTTTTTTCTTTTCAGTGGAAACATAAGGTTGATGAATTTCTCCGACGCGTTTTTTGACGCCAGTATAAATTTGATCGATAAGAAAAAAAAGCGAAAAATATGTCATTTCCACCCGTTTCTGCTGAAAGACAAACTAGTATGAAAAAGAGAAAGAAAAAAAAAAAATTGGTGGGAAAAGTGCAACCGATAGTTCTTTTTTTTTTTTGTTTCCTCCGTCAGCTCCTCCCGCTCTCTCGGAGTATTAACGTTAATCTCTCCCTCGGAAGGAGGATTGCGAGAATCCGTCGCCTTAGCCCCCGCGTTTGTTTCTTTCCATTCGGAAGCCGATTCGAGTTTGTCTCGGACGGCTTACGTCCATTCGCGCGAAATGCCTATTAGAGAGTAATCTTTTACCTCCCCCCTTATTCCCTTTTTGAGATCTTGCGGGGGAAAAAAAAAAAAAAAACCAAGCGCGTTATCGCCACGTCTGACCACACGCGGTGCTTGTACTACTTAACTTTGATCGACTGTCGGCCCGTGTATACATGAAAAAAGTACCACCGATCGACCTGTCTCTCCCACTTTTTTACCCTCCCTATACTAAAAATCCAGAGGGGACGGGAAATCAGTCAAAAAGATGAACCCCCGCGAGCTTTGGCATAAATATTTATACCCCAGGGGTATATGAGACTCCGGGCGATCCGAGAAAATATTCCGCGAAGCGCGCCGTAGATTATACATATATATATAATCCTTTAGTGGAGCACACGCAACAAAAACAAACCATACACAGCGGGAGGATCTCGAGGTATACGAAACAGAGCGAAACGGCGGGAGGGGAATAAGTTACCAGGCACGTCGCGTATATACCCTTATACGTATATATGTACGATCCGCGGCGCAAGAACAACCCTTCCAATTTCTCGGGCCAGCGCGCGGCTTCTTATCGCAAGCGTTTCCCGAAGGAGAGATATATATACAGCATGATATGTAACCGTGGCATTTCCCGAGAACCATGTGTAGAGCGATTTTTTCTGACGCGAACCCCGTTGGAATTAATTTTTTAGGGCAAATAGCTTTTAAATAGGAGCCGATTAAAAATACGTTCCAAACTACCCCTGAATGGGGTTGGAAGGCTATAGCGCGCCCGCATGAACTCACGACGTTGCCACATTGTTATTGGAGCTTAGTCGGTAAGCAGTGAGAACTATATCCATGTGCGCACGCAAGAGCGTCAGCTACTGCTGGTAACTTGAAGGTTGGATGTAAAAATTTTTACCTTGAGGTAAATATTGTCTGCTCCTTAAGTTGTCAGTTGTTTATCCACGCGCTTACTGTCTTTCTCACTCTCATGTTGGACAAAAACATCTTTAAATTTTTATACTTAAGTAATGTTACCTCAAATAAAAGTAAAATACCATATCAGTAGGGATTTTTCCACTCTACACGATAGTATTTTTGCAAAAATAGTCGACCTCTTGGTCAAAAATATTGTTGTTGGGTATGTCTTGCTTACGTTCCCGGGTATGTCGTCTGTACACGATTTAGAACGAGTCCATTCATAAATTGCAATAATCAAAGTATATTACAGTTGATATTGCTCATAAAAATCATTTATTTATCATCCAAATTTACATACTTTAAAATAATACGTTTGAAAATGCTCTAAATACTATCTAATTATTTCAACAAAAATTATCGAACATCTTTTCAAAAAAATCGTAAACTTTTTAGTGTATTGAATAATAATTAAAAAATGTCACGTTAATAAAAAGTTTGCTTAATGTACATCTTTATTCAGTTAAAACTTAACCATTAATATTAACTGACACATTGAGAATAAAAAATAGTTAATAACATACAGAAGTTAAATTTAATCGAATTTAGTCCCCACCAAGTGCCCGGAAAGTACCCGAGGAAGTGCCCGCAAAGTACGCGGGAAGTGCACGCCAAGTACTCGGGAAGTACCCGCCAAGTAACCATAAAGTACCCGAGGAAGTACCCGGGAAGTATCCGCCAAGTGCCCGGGAAGTACCCAAGGAAGTACCCGCCAAGTATCCGGGAAGTACCCGCCAAGTACCCTGGAAGTGCCCGGGAAGTACCCGAGGAAGTGCCCGGCAAGTACCCGACAGTATTGTACTTGGTGGGTACTTCCCGGGTACTTGGTGGGTACTTCCTTGGCACTTGACGGGTACTTCCCAGGCACTTCCCGGGCTTTTCCTCGGGTTCTTGGCGGGCACTTGGCGGGTACTTCTCGGGTACTTCCCGGGCACTTCCTCGGGTACTTGGCGGGTACTTCCCGGGTACTTGGCGGGCACTTGCCGGGTACTTCCTGCGCACTTGGCGGGTACTTCCCGGGCACTTGGCGGGTACTTGATTATTGCAATTTATGAATGGACTCGTTCTAAATCGTGTACAGACGACATACCCGGGAACATAAGCAAGACATACCTAACAATATTTTTGACCGAGAGCTCGACTATTTTTGCAAAAATACGATCGTGTAGAGTGGAAAAATCCCTACTGATATGGTATTTTACTTTCATTCGAGGTAACATTACTTAAGTATAAAAATTTAAAGATGTTTTTGTCCAACATGAGAGTGAGAAAGACAGTAAGCGCGTGGATAAACAACTGACAACTTAAGGAGCAGACAATATTTACCTCAAGGTAAAAATTTTTACATCCAACCTTCAAGTTACCAGCAGTAGCTGACGCTCTTGCGTGCGCACATGGATATAGTTCTCACTGCTTACCGACTAAGCTCCAATAACAATGTGGCAACGTCGCGAGTTCATGCGGGCGTGCTATAGCCTTCCAACCCCATTTAGGGGTAGTTTGGAACGTATTTTCAATCGGCTCCTATTTAAAAGCGATTTGCCCTAAAAAATTAATTCCAACGGGGTTCGCGTCAGAAAAAATCGCTCTACACGTGGTTCTCGGGAAATGCCACCGTTACATATCATGCTGTATACATATATACACATACATATATAAATATACGTACGCTCCAGGTGTACCCTATCCTTCGTGCCGTCTTTAACATGTACCTACATAGTACACGCGAGTGCTGTATATTTATGTATATATTGCGTTCTCTCTCGTTGCAGGTGTGCAGGAACTGAAGTGTACACGTGCTCGTGTAAATATATAATAAACACAACATATACGTACATACATAGATAGATAGATAGATAGATAGGTGTACAGCAGCAGGAGCAAGTAACGGAGACAAACTGTGCGTTCGCCCCTTCATTACCCCTCGGGTAAATACCGACCGGTTTTAATTACGGCCCGGAGAGTAGTCCTCCTCGCTGCGCAGCCCTTACCTACACCCCTGCGGGAAAGAGAGATAGAAACTACATCTCTCCCTCCTTCCTCTTGTCTGCTATTTACTCGGGGGCGTTACTATAGCCGCGTATATAACTGTGTATACGGCGCTTCGCGAGCACTAGTTCCTCGCTGTTCCTCCTCCTCCTCCTCCTGCTGGTGGTGGTTAAATAAGGGTCCTGTGTGCAGCCTACGCCAAAAAGGAAGGTTTGCCAACTCTCTCTCTTTCTTTTTTTCTTCTTTTCTCTCGAGAATTTTCTTACGGGGTAGGGCCCCTGCCTGCAGGAAATGAAGACGCCTCCATTGGGCGCCCTTTGGTTACTCCTCTCTGATGTCCGGGATATCTGTAATTACACGTTTGCCGAGAGATGAGCGCTTAAGCGTTTCGGCGATCATAGGTATATGCGCACACGCTGTACTTTTTTTCTACAATATCCGTTCGATCCGTTTTTTCATTTTTTTTTTCGCGAGAGGGATCGTACTTTGGAAAAAATTGAAGCTGATGCCTCCGCTTTTGTACTCGCGTCGAATGCAAACGCGTATACGCTCTGTATAAGAAACGCTAAAAGAAGAAGGTTCGGTGTCTGGAGGATCGGAGGGAGAGAGACAGGCTCTGTATGTATCCACACGTGTATATACTATAGGCGTATTAGCAAACGGATATTGGATATCGACTTGCCCTTCTTACTTGGTATATATATATTGTGTATGGATATATTGTGCGCGGATTTAGAATGGCGTATATAAGGGTTTTATACAACCTTGCGTGTATCATGCGAATCTGCAAATCCGTATTTCACTTTTCTGTTTTTGCATTCTACATATCCTTCGTGTATAAGATTTGATTGATGCGTATATGTATGCATATCCCGGTTCGTCGAAGGGGATCCTTTCGGAAAATGACGTGAGAATTGGTTTTTACGCGAAAGCCATTTGGGTGCAAACTCGAATGTCTTGTTTCTCACTTTCTGTTGCGTGACTCTTCAACTTTGACGTTGATTTATTCGTTTTATCGAAATCCATTACTATACGATACATTATTTAGTCCTGCCATATAGCTATATAAGTTTATCGTAGACTTCTTGATCTAACGATGAGACCCAACTCATTTAATTGGACGTATTTCCATATAAATATTGTTATATTAGTTGTTAGTCAAGCAAATACTTTCTCGTATGGATTATTCGATTTTGTCGGTTTATTTTTTCGTACCACTTTAGAAATCGCGTTGAAGAATGCACCTGCAAAATCCAAATGTTATTTCGAGATCCAGTTGCTCGATATATCAAAATTCGCCTTCGCCTTTCAAATAACTGTGCTAGCCAGCCGGCCAGACTCGAGCAACAGTGTATCTCCTTTCCGCCCCCGGAGCGATTTAAGAGGCGCGAATAAATCACGTTTCGTTACCAATTTATCGCAACAGCGCGGTTTAAGTGTTGCCCGCCGCCGCGCGGTATTTTTTGTTTTTGAATGCTTTAGCACGCGTCTTGGCGTTTGTTAATTAATCGGCTCTAGGAGGCAACCGTTTTTCATGCTTTTTTCTTTCTCTGATTATTAAACATTTTTTTTTTTTTTTTACTTTATTTTCCGGGTTGAATATTGCAAAACAAGCAAATAGTAGGTCTACATTTTTACCGCGTATGACATTTTTGCTTAAATGAATTATTTTTACACTTTGACAATCAAAGTAAATAAATATTTTCAACTAAAACCAATAGATTTTGCACAAAAAGTTTTCAAAGCGTATATTACAAATGAATAGATTTTAACAATAAGTACTTCAAATGAACGATGGAGCTATATAATTGGTGAATGGTGTCTTTTTAATTGGGCCCGTGACGCGTATATATGTAGTTGCCCCCCCTGCGAGCATAAATTAGGGTCATTAGCCATTAACGGCGGACTATTAGGAAAGCCAAGACGCGCTCGAGCGCCGTGTAATACATGTATATGTATGTACACCTACGTACCATACCGAGCAAAACCAGAGCTCTTATACTCATTATACTGATGTCGCGGTTTGCCTTATACATGGAGTCATTGGTATCTACTTTTTTTTTTTTTTTTATTCAGATTCAAATGGATTTTGCTGAAGAAAAATATTCGATCCATTTTTTTCATGGCCAAAGTGACAATTCAAAACAAAAGTGAGCAGGTACAGACGCATAGTTTTGTCCATAATTATCAATGCAATGAGTAAATGTATACTGAATGACTTGTAACTGAAAAAAAGTATCTGAATTTCCTTTAATGAAAATAAAAAGCGATAAAAAGTATGTTTTTAAATTTCCCATGGTAAAGATACCTCCGAGCATGTAATATAACAACACAACTACGACGAGGAGGACACGCGCCAACGGGGCCCACAATGAAAGCCGTCGCTCGAGCGCTTGACATTTTTAATTTTGCCTAATCGCGGAGTCGAGCAATATAAGACACACGGCCCTGTCAATCCGTCCGCCGGAGCATATTATTCGTCACGCCCCGCCCTTACTTTAACACAGCTCCTCGGCCATCAGAAAAGGAGGAGAAAAACGAGAGCGGAGCCAGGGAAGAGTACAAATAGCCCGAGACGTCCGTCGAGCTGTCACTTAGCACCCCAAGAAATAATATTTCTCCCATAGGTCCAAAGGTTACACGAAGGCATGGTGGGGGATGGGGGTTGACAAGCGCTAGGGAGCCATAGTGCCAAGAAGGAAAAAAAAAAAAAAAAAAACTCGGCCATCTTACAAACAGGACAAAACCTCTCCGCCACCGCCGGCTAGGGCTTTTACCGTGGATACCTCCAGCAAAGCAGTCGTGTGTTGGTGTACGCACGCACGTCCCTCGTACAGGATATACCATGGCAGGGAGGTGCAGGGGATGTATACAGCCCCGAAACGAAGCGTCATACTGAATAATACATGTCCACTGCAGGCTGTACGCGCTTTGACGTCTCGATGCTGATGCTCCGCTGGCCAAAGGGAGGACGAGTCGAGGAGGAGGGTCAGGAAATTTCTCTCTCGGGCGTGCGTTTCTCCGACACGCGCCCCGCTGTCCTTTTTTAATTTTTTTTTTTTTTTTTTTTTTTTTTTTATTTCGGGTCGGTCGGGTGGTTGGTTCGCTCCAGTGCGCTCTCCGCTATTTTCGCGTATTTAATACGATGGTATCTTTTTTATTTTTTTTCTAGAATTTCGTTTACTTTTTTGCGGAGAAATGGATCTGGACGTTGACTATGCCCATATACGTGTAGGAGGACGAGTACATTGGCGAAGGGGCTTTCGTAAAAACTATAGGAATAACCTTTTGTCTATAAATATCGAACATTGAAAGTTCAAAGTAGTAATAAAATAACTGATCCACCAAAATGTGCGCGTATATCATTGAAGTGGTAATAATCTCGGTGCAATTTGACGACGTCACCTGTAGCTCCAGGAGATTAATTGATGTTTATATACACACGTCGTAAATAATAGAACGTATCGTGCCCAAAACAGTGTCACTGCCAGAGATCACGAAAATTAACTTTTATATCGTGTACGTATATATATATACTTAACCTGCACACACGTTTGTCTACACTAGTCAGAGCCTCGGTATACGATAATTTATCACTATCAGACCGGCGATGTAACGAGTTTAGTAACGAGGCTATTGTGGGCAATCGGAGCGCGGGTATAGCGGAAATACATCTAGGGGGTGCAATAGAAGTACAGAGTTGAGTCAACAACCCTCTACGTTCATCAATTATCGGACGCAAATATCGACCGAACGACGATTTTTGTTCTTACCACCTGGCCACGGAATCGAGAGAAAAATGGGAAATTTTTCTTCACATTTCGGGCGAAGGAGGACGCGGAGAAAGAGAAAAGTCGCACTGAAAAATCACTGAAGTTGGCGCGTTAGGCGGGGTCTTCCTCTCCGATGAGAAACGACTCTCTCATATATCCAGCCGCTCGCGCTCACTTATCTTTCTCTCTGTCTCTGGCGTGTATACATATACATACAAGCTCGAAACGCTTCCGCGGAGGCTTCTATATATAACAAGGTTAGCCGCGCTATGCATAAATTTGGCGACTGCCCGGCGATGACGATGAAATTACCCGGGCTACATCTCCTCTCGCTTTCCACCACAGCTGTAGTGCGCGTTACGCGTTATGATTTGCTCCCTCCACGCGTAGTCCGTGGGATATGCGTATACTGCACGTTCATCGCACCCGGCAAATTCACTTCTCCGAGTTTATTTTTCCATCCCTCGGCGCTGGGCCGGCTGATGGTTCCACCCCCCCCTCCTTGCACTCGGGACAATTGGTTTTATTTCTTCAATCTGTACTTTTTAATTGCATTCGGCCGTGCGAGCGAATTTGTTTGCCACGGGCTAGATGAGAATTCACCTCACCCGGCAATACTTCCTCTCTCTCTCTCTCTCTCTCTCTCTTTGTCTCTGTAATTTGATTTGCAGGTTTTTTTTTTTTTTTTTTTTTATTGTACTTTACTTTGAGGTGACGCACGTGTTTGGCGCGATTGATTCTTGCTGCGTTTGGCTGTAGACTTTTTCCTCGCTGTGACATATTGTTTTCACTGGATGAAAGAGAATGATCGTCCATTGCGCGAGTCTTACGCTTTTATTGTGTACACCTACTTACAACTTTCTCCCCTTTTTTGTTCAGACGAAGCAGTTGTTTTCATGTCTCGTTCGAAAGAGAAAATCAACAAGAGGTCCAATAAATCATCGGCAAGCTATTTGTTACGTACTTAAATACTCGACTCAATGTGAAAAAATAACACTATACACATTATCTGTTTGTAACATCATGTCAATCGACCCAATTAAGTAGACTAATTCCATGCAACAGCAATTAATTGTAACGTAAAAATATACACGCTCTAAAAAAAACTCGACATGAAATTGAAAAAAAGAGTTTGCGAACACAAAAAAAAAATTGTTCATATCTCGCTTTGTCGATCCACTCGGTGGATGTAGTAATAAAAGCCCTGCACCCGCGGTAGTACTTAACACGTCGGGCTTCGACAATCCCGACTATTTTTTTTTTTTTTTTTTTCCCTCGACTTACGTATACACACACGTTACAGCATGCAAATATCAGTTAGGAGCGGCACGCTTGTGCGTGACAATATACGCGGACTCCTATCAACATGCCCCGCGTATACACAAGTTATACATACGTGACACACCGCGGTGGTCCAGCGCGTAGGTATACGGCTGGTAATTTGCAATCTGCCCGGCTTTCCTTTCCTCATTCCACGGTCACGCACGCGTTTCCACCGTAGCTCAACACTTGCAGCCTATATATACTCTGGGCACACAGAACCAACTTTCTCTCATGCGTGCATCAGGCATGGATTTGTATGCAGCCCCGTGCCCCTCAAAGATCCGCTCGCTCACCCCCGCACGCACGCTCCCCTCGTACGTTTATGCATGAGTGTGTGTGTCCAATGCGACCACGTGTACGTGCACAGGTGTATACATACGTATATATCTCGTGGAGAGAGAGAGCCAGCGTATGCATACAAGGACATCATATATATTACTCTTTGGGCGCGTGTGCGGGTGTAATACAAATGTGGATCTAAAGAGCTGCACGTGTACGTATATGTGTGAATTTAGATATACGGGGGTTGTAGCAGGGGAGAGCTAAAAAGGGTGTACGTGTAGTATACGTGCACGTCTGGATCTCGGTGGAAAAGTGATTTCGACGCGCCGCGCGTCTGGTAATTTATTTAATTATCGTGTACGACGACGCGACGTTATTGTTGCGCGCACAAACTACCCTCCTTTTCCACTTTCCCCTTCGTCCGTACCATCCATTGTTGCGCCTGGATTTTCATACCTATATGTGTATTATGATGGTGGTGATGGTGAATGTCGTTGGGTTCGGCGAAATTTTGAGCGATGAGGTTTGTTTTTTTGTTTGCCCCTATCAATATTATGTTACTCGCGTCCCTCCTCCCACCCCCTTACGTGTGTTTCGTTACCTTATTTTGTTTTTGCTAATGGGTTTTTGATGCACAGTGTATTCTTTCCTTTTTTTTAGAGAGAGAGAGAGAGAGAGAGTGGTTCAAAACATCAATACTTTTGGTCACGATTGTTATTAACGATTTTAGCTGCACAAGCAAAGGGACGAGGTAGTTAACGGGAGGGATAGTTTTTAACCCATTTGCAGCCACCAAAACTACTCTCTTGAATATCTCAGACGGTCGACCAACAAAAATTGAGTTACACCTTGTTTGAAGGATACCTGTATACCCACTGCTGCCACGACGGCGACGACACACACGCAGACGTTATTAATTATGTGAAACTCGCAAAGTTTTCAACCACTGGGTGTACACGTACACGTGAACTTGTGCGCGAGCTTTATGCTCATGAAACGACGCGAGGAGAGCTGAGTTTCGGAAAGATCCTTTGTGACTAATTTACAGGGTCCCCCTCAAAGATGACGAGATTCGCCCCGCGCAAGAAACATTGGGCCAAGTTTCCCTCTTTCCTCTTCATCTCCACCTAAAAAAGGAGAAAGAAATAACCCCATCCTCTTTCCGTGCCGCAATCGGAATCATCCGCGAGTCGCAACTCTTCCTTTTTTTTCCCCCCGAAGAAACAAGAGTTGTTGTCTATATGGTCCCGACGGAAACTCGCCGAGTCGCGAAGAAAGGAAAAGAGGAACTACTAGACGAGAGAGAAGTTGGCAAAATTCTCGGGCCGGGATTTCGTCGCTAGGAATTCCTCCTCTTTGCGCGTTGGCATTTTTGCACCAACTACCCCCCCTCCCAGTGGGAAGGTATACGCATCTCTCTTGTTTGTTCCTCCCCGCTCTCTTTTCCGCTGGCCCTTTGTTTACCCCCGCACCTTCCAAATGGCTGAAAAATGGTTAGGTATACTCCCTGGTTGTTTCTACTTTTCTCCTTCTCCCCGTCTTTGGTTGCCACCGCGGCTGGAATTAAAATGGCTCTCGAAAAGCAAAAAGATCATGGGTATACACGTGCCATTTTTTTTCCTCGTCTCTCGTTGACGCGGTAAGGGGGGGGGGGAGTTTGTTAATTTTGACGAAACAGGTTGGCGCTATTGTGTTTTGTTTGTGAATTGATGAGAATAAAAATTGGGAAAAGCCCTCTTGGAAATGTCTAGATTCAATTGACGAAAATGCATTAAAACCGTGCCGCGTAATTGAAGCCGCGCGGGTAACAATATATATTGGGTTTCGATGCATTTTTGCGGGGAAAAAAAGGTGCGCGCCCGACAATTGTAAACTTTTAAGCCAAAACAAACAAGCGAGCGAGAGGAGGGCCCGTTAAAAAGAGCCATTAAATTATTTACATGTATTTTCTCTCCCTCTCGTGTTTATACGGGAACAAATGAAAAAAAAAAAAAAATAGGAAACACGTGTATACGCGTGCACGGTATAAGCATGGCGCGGGAGGAAAATTCAATTTGGGCAACGGCAAAATAAGCTTTTACGTGCGTGAGTTGCGAAAACAACAATTGTTTTTATACACATGCACGTGTGTACCCATCGATTTTTCCCCAACTGTATGGTCGCATGTACCCCCGAAATTCGTATACCTTACCTACCTATAAACGCGGACCACGACTATACCGTGCAATTGCATAAAACATTATCCTACTTTTCGGCTCTGATCGTCCGGTGCTTTTGAATACAAAAAGGTGAAAAAAAAAAGAAACAGTTCGATCAAGTACCACTGGGGTATGATATATTTACACCCACGTACGCAGACAATCTTGAAAATTTAAACCCTCCCTTGGTAACACCCCAGAAGAGAGAAAAATAGCGAAATGGTCCCGTCAAAAGTTATACGAGTACGCGTCCTCCCTCGACCCTTTGCATACACTCGCGTGGCCTCCAACCGGAGACCCGAGGGCGGTAGATCACAGCGGTGTCCCCAGCAAAGCCGAAAACCCGTCGCTGTAACCAGCAGAGGAAGATGAAAGGGATGGGTTCCGGTGCACGGGAGCGGGAAGATGCATTTCTCTCGCGACGATGTACGTATACGTGTGTACAACTCCCTTTGACTCCCGTGCGTACACGCGTGCGGCTGAAGGGATGTTTTATCGTCGCTCTATGGTACCTTTCTTTTTGTCCCGAGGCCAAACCCAACGACAAATCCTGATTTGGATTTTCAACGAGGAATCACTATCAAGCCGTACAAAGGGAGCACGTAATATTAAACAATGCGGGTGCACATAAAATTATTCAATGGGGTATAGGTGTGGAGTACAACAGAATATAGGGAGAGCCATTGCAACGAGTATCCCATACAAATCGGAAAATAAAATCATCAAACTCTGACTCTCCAATATATATAGCG
>NW_019379522.1:1727077-1757370 GCF_000648655.2 Copidosoma floridanum | reverse complement strand
AAAAAAAAAAAAAAAAAAAAAAAAAAAAAAAAAATTAAAAACAAACAAAAAACAAACAAAAAAAACAAAAAAAAAAGAAACAAAGCCCAAAAATGTATTTACCTTAATGATGAAACTTTGGTAAATTCGTGAATTATTACCATGACAATTAAAACAAAAAAAATGCATATCAATCACATCGCCCTCGACGCGTATACGCTGCACACAACGCGAGCCCCAAAATCATCCCCATCAATTAGCGCACAGCGAGACCATTTCACGCTCGACGAGCCGTTCGGAGCCACCACCAGCACGGAAGGGGGAGGGGTATATATTTTTCCTCCAGCTGTGCTTACCGCAACCGTCGGCTGCAGACTCTCTCGAACCCACGCACGTGTGGGCGATAGGAAATACCGAAGGGCAGGGGAGGTGGGCTCAACCCCACGATGCATCGACCGTACAAACGATATATACATATACAGCTCTACCGTTAGCGGGGTTGGAGTAACTGCGTGTACGTAGACCTATGCATACGCGCAAAGGGCGAGATTAGCCGAGCCCAAAGTTTGATTGGCTGGGATAAGGTGTATCAAGCCGCGGGCGAAGTTGCGCTTGTCTCCGTACACGCCAAGCTCGAGCCTGTATGGGTCTCCGAAGAAGCGCCAGAGGAGAGGCTCAAAGTGATTCTTCCGTACCAACACTCAGATGTGGTGCAAGGGCTTTGGCGTCTTTGCGAATCCACACGCAGAATTGGATTTTGTTTCGTTGTTTTTCCTCGATCAACAAATCTGCGGACCGAATAGGAGTGATAGAATTTCACCGTGCCCTTCACACACACGCACGGCTCTTTGATTTCGATCTACGCAACCAAAGACGCGAAAACAAAGCTTTTCGAACGAGTTGTTTGTCGGCGCTCAAAAGTTGAGCCGCTCGTTGTTACGCGTGAAAGTCAATTACGCGTACACGGGTGCTCTTGAAAAAGAAAAAAAGAGTACAAGTCAATCGTAAAATTACGGAACAACCCGAGCACGGCCCATAAAAAAATGCTGGGGGGTGCAATCAGAGTACCTATAGTGTATAGGTACTACCCCATAGGCGCAGGAGGAGAAACAAGGACGCCAGCGGGGCGTGTGGGTTTTCTGTATGTGTACCTGCAGTTATGGCGCCCACAAAACACAGCCGGCAGCAATTTAGTAGCGAGCGAAATCGACGTTACTGCACATCACTACACGCGCGCACACGCTTCTTTTACGACTTTTTTTTTGTTTGTTTTTTTTTTTTTTTTTTTTGTTTTTGTTTTTTTTTCCTTCTTGTGCGTTGTTGCACACAGTACACGTATCCCACCGCAGATAGACAGTATACAGCCTCCGATGCAGCGCTACACGCGTTTCCGTTATCTTCTTCGCCCTCCCAACTGTAATTCCATCTGCCATTGTTTTTCTAGCGCTTTCGTCCCTTTTTTTTTTTTTTTTTCGTTTTTGTTGTTGTTTCCTCTATACGCGAATTATCGCGCGCGTCTCTATAAATTTCGTCGCGTGTTGTCTACCGCTGAAAGGGACAAAAGTAATAAAAAAAAACACCGCATAGGTGGATTTTGCTGCCGTAAAATACGCACGCAAAAACCACGAGATAGCTCGGAAAAAATAAAAATCAACCACTGCGATCATTGGGCCACCTCGTGATAATTCATACACACGGACGCGCTCGCGCATCATCCATCGGAACGTTAACAACCCCCCGAGAGAGCAACGTAACGCGGAGCGTCGTTTCCTGAATAATGCACGCACAGCTCATCCCCCCCCCCTCGTTTACTCGTGAGTGAGCTGCCGCTCAACGCAGCCACAGTCCCCCATCCACTCACCGGCTGGTCGGGTAAAATAAAAAGGCCCGGGGCGTCACGAACGGCCGTTTTGCGGCGAGCGCAATTATCTATTTAGGTCCTCTGCGTCGTCGCTCGCGAAATTGCCCTCTTCTCGCCCACCCGACGACCTCCCCCTCCCCCTTTTATACCGTATATACAAGGTGTACCTACACACAAGAGAAGAGATGGGGAAGAAAAACGCGGGGTGTGGGGGTGTCTTTCAAAGAAGGCGTGCTCGCACAAAAAGTACACTCGCTCGTGTGTACCTAAGTGGCGCCCTTACGTGCCGCGCTACTGCAACAGCGGGGCGTCGTCACGGTTTTTGCGCGTATATGTACACACACATACACTTGCAGTCAAGGGGGGGGATAGGGTGGCGCCCACTACCAGGGCGATCCCCATCTCTTCTTTTACGCGCGGGGCTAAAGAGCGACCCGACTCGGAGGATATAATGACAGGCCGGCAGTAGAGGCGCCCCATGGTTGTGTCCCTGTGAACCCCCCCGTAATGGGCTCTCTGTGTGTGTACGTGTCACAAACGAGTATATGATACACAGGCTATCGCGAAAGACACGCGGGAGCTGTAGTTCTTTTAATCATCGCACGCCCCGACGGGCTGCTTATTTTATTCAAGAAAAAAATAAAATAAAAAATAAAAAGGGTAAAAACTACCATAAACTGTTGTGCTGAAAAAAAAGGCAGTATAGAGATACAATTTGCCAGCAAGTGGCTACCCTTGATACAAAAAAAAGTCGTCTTTTTTTTTTTTTTTTTTTTTTTTTTTTTTTTTCNACGCGGATATTTATGTATACGGTACGTACCGCTAATAGCTTTGCGAAGACTCGGTTATTACTTGCTCGTTAAACCAAAATCCCGCGTCGTTAAGCTCTTCTTCCTCTTTCCTTGCCTGTACTGTTCCCTTTTCTTTTTTTTTTTTTTTTTTTTTTTTTTTGTTCCTCCGGGAGCTTTCGATCCGACTGCAAATTAAAAGCGAACGCTGCGTTGGGTATATTCTATGTCCGACGATGGGGGCCCAATTTGTACGGGCTTTGGTGAATTTCCCTTCAATTAGTCTCGGCGATATATCGGCTACTTGAAACAATGCCGGTGTATATATGGCAGCCATCGCCCTGTCTCGCCCATATACCTTCCACTTGTATCACGTACATATCTGTACACAACAGTACAGATAATACCCAGTGTTATGTATAACTGTAGTGCATCTACTTGACAAATTTAATTTTTTTATCTAATCCTGCCATCCATGTATGCATACGGTGATTGAAAATGAAAAATTTTCCTCCTTTTGATTGCAGAATGTGGCCGGAACAACTCAGCCGAACGATGGCCAATGCCGTAGCAGCGACGGACACTTAGCCAAACAACAAATCGGCCCTACGGTATACCAGCTATACGGTGAGTACACTTGCACACTTGAAAGCACATCGTATTGAAATATAAGCGCACGCTCGTGGCTCTAGCTGGAAATGATCTCTTTTACGTGTTTGTAATATACACGCGGTGGGCCGGGGCAGCGGAAAAAGGGACGAGATTTACAGTATAGTACGTGGTACAAAGCGCACAGAACGCCCCTTTCGGATTTTCAAAGTCTCGTTTGTTACGTGGCCCCGACAACTGGCGTGTGTATACATATCAACACTGTGCCCTATCGTTGCCCTCGAGATCTCCGACTGGAAAAAAAAAAAAAAAGAAAAAGTTTCCCATTGATAATCGTTTACGTTGAATTTCGCAAGGGCCAACCAATGGTCGGCGGTTGAGAGGGTTATTGCGTCGCACTTGTTCTTCTTTCCCACATACGGCGCCGCTGATAAGACGCTGCGAAAGGCCAGAGTAGGAGAGGGTACCTCGTTAACAACGGGGGTTTCCCAGAGGGAGCGGTTGAAAAAGGGCTCGGTCAACTCGGCCGGACTTTGTTGGGTGTGCGGCAAAGTCGCGACTGATGCTAATGGGTCTCCGCGCGTTGGGTGCCCTTCCGGTTGTTTCGAACTTTGCTGGAATTGAGAGGTTGCGTGGGACAATTAAGTACACCGGGCGATTCCTCCCTTATACGCTTTGCCGACTCGTACGGTGCACGTACCTTGTGTAGATGCTTTGGAATTCCCTACTCCACACATCATACATGTATAAGATATACGTGCGTACACGTATAGAGAAACTGTACAAGGGCACAAACCACACATAGGCGGAGTTGTTTTTATTTAATCTTGAAAAATTGTTTGAAAAATCAAAGTTTTCGAGCAGTCAAAGGTCACGCGATGCCTCTTTGCCCGAACGTCACAACCGTCCCACTTATAGACGTGTATACGTGTGCACCCACACCGAGTAACGAGCTCCGGAAACGAGAAAATTTAACGGCCAAACGTCCTCCGCGCCCTCGACGCGTGAGATTCACAGTTGGCTTCGCAAACTTAACGAAGGTACAATTTGGGCGTCTACGAGGGGAAAAAATGTATCAAACTTCCCGAGTCCACGTCCCTGTGTATAAGGTGTGCTCGAAAAGTCACTGCACGGGGTGAATAAATACATACACACGATTCGCCCCCCCTGGTTGGACCAGCGGTACGGACGGATTATCAGCATCGGGAGGGGTCCTCTTTTCAATATTAGTTATTACACGTACGCGAGTGTGCTTTTTTTTTTCTCTTTCGACGATTCCGTGCGCAACGGCGAGTGGGGCGCACACCCATGTACATTTTATAAAGTAATGGGCCCCGCTTTTGGCGTTTAACTTTTTGTTTTAACAATCGGATTACGACGCGCGCCGGGCAAATCCGCGAAATTTCCGAGGGCGAGAGAATAAGCCCCCGGGGCTCGTTCGCCATGTAAAGCGGCTTATCGAGCTTTTACCATCGGTCCACGCTTTCTGAAATAACGCGGGCGCAGGTGGTGAGCCTCAAAAAAAGAGTACAAGTCAATCGTAAAATTACGGAACAACCCGAGCACGGCCCATAAAAAAATGCTGGGGGGTGCAATCAGAGTACCTATAGTGTATAGGTACTACCCCATAGGCGCAGGAGGAGAAACAAGGACGCCAGCGGGGCGTGTGGGTTTTCTGTATGTGTACCTGCAGTTATGGCGCCCACAAAACACAGCCGGCAGCAATTTAGTAGCGAGCGAAATCGACGTTACTGCACATCACTACACGCGCGCACACGCTTCTTTTTTTTTTTTTTTTTTGTTTTTTTTTTTTTTTTTTTTTTTTTTTTTTTTTTTTTCCTTCTATAGCAAAGGGAAACTTTTCCCTCTCGCGTCCTAATTCATATTTGATACTCCTCCACCTCCGTCCCTTTTATTTTTCCAACTCTCGGACACGTGTTTTCTATATACGTTTCCCCCCGACGTTTACAGCTGACACGCGACTAAATCTTTTTCTTTCTTTTCCCCTCCCATCCCGCGTGGCAATCGCGTCGCTCCATCTCAGATCCCGCATCCTCGCCCTTCTCATTTTCCACTCCCTCCCGATGCTATATACGTACATACGTACATGCACTTTCAAACTTTCCCCGCTTTCGCACTGCTCCATCGCCGTAGTTTTTCTTACTTTTCCGCCCTTTATCTTCCGACGCTTCTCCCAGCGGCGCTTGGATTTCGCTGGAGCTGTTCGTCTCTAGCTTACCTACCACCCCCACCTCGTCCGTCTTTAGCGTCGTCTTTGCGCTCCCGCGAGCGAGGTAAGGCCGAGTTCCGGGACACTTAAAGGATTTACGGGTTCGAGAACTCGAAACCGCTCCTCCTTACACCCTCGCCGGGGAGAGTTCGGCCTCTTTTTTACCCCCCTCCCCTTCCAGTGGACGTATATATACGCAGAGAGAAGGAGGGGGGGGTCGAAACTAATTGCGAGCATGCCTCCGTCGCTCGAGCGACTCGGACTCACGATGCTGGCTTCGTGTGTATTCGCGTAGGTGTGTACCGAGAGCCGGACACATTTCCCCGTGGTTGCCGTTATTTTGCCCCCTTTCTTTCCGCGCTCGACTTTTCTCTTTTCGGGGCTGAGGGGGAGGCCCGAGCTGTACAGACATACCATATATACCTGTATACGTCACGGGGAACGAGCAAAGTTTAGCGCGGGGCTTCGATTTAGGATTCTGCTTTTGTGCCGGACTATTGAGCTTTTCCTTCCCTTCCCCTTGGGGGTTTTTTTTTTCTTCCTTTCTTTTTTTCCATACTTTGTGGCTCGCTTTGTGGCGTGGCGTTTTTTCCTCTTGTCTCGAGCTTTTCTGAAATCGAAAACAAAACATCTCTTTTCTGAATCTGTGTTGGTGAAAAACGTTTTTTCAATCGTAAACAGAAAAATCAATGCCAAGAGGAGGAGGGACTCGCGTAAAACGCGTAAAGGAGCCGGAAGCGATTACGGTACCGCAGAGTCGAGCTTGCGAGGGAAAAATTGAAGGTAGATAAATAAAGTCGAAGCTGTTGCTCTATACGTATATACACGAGGAGCGGTACACAGGGTTGTGCGTGTATACGTACATGCGCGTCAACTCTGCGAGATATATGGGTCAACGTAAGCTGGATTTGCCGAGGTGCTTTTCGTCCCTCTCGCCCCAACCGGGGCCTATACGCAGCTACGGCATGAAAACTAGAGCGGCAAATACATTTTTTTTCTCCCTCTCTGCCCGTATAGTTCCTCCTCCTTTTGACCTTTCCGATCTGTACTTTTTTTTTTTTTTTTTTTTTTTCAAGCTTCGTGGCTGCAGTCGCCGGAGACCATTTTCCACCCCTCCCCCGCTCTCTTCCTTCCGTTCTCGCTTGCCCTTTGCCGTCCGCGTGTTGCTGCCCTCGCCACACGCTCGGGAATTACGTAAATTGGAATTGCGCTCGGGCGTGCAAAAAATAAGCGCTCCCTCCTTCCCCTTCTCTGCGTTGTACGGGAGAGAAAAAAAAGGTATAGGCGAGCGAGGAGTCTTTCGACGATTGACGTGGGACGGCTTTGGTGGTCTCCACCCCCCCCCCCTTGCGCCATTATTTTTCGCTCGTTTCGGTCTGCGCTCCCGTGTTGTTAGCAACGCTTCCCACCTCTTTCCTCCTTTTTTTTTCTCTCTTTCTTCTGTAACGACGCATTTTCGAAATTGCTCTCTTTTTTTTTTTCTTTCCACTCTCAGACCTCACGCGATAGTCGTTGCTTCGGCGAGGGGGATATAATTCTAATTTCGAACGGAGCCAATCATCGTGTATGTACACGCGATCGATGGTACGTATATTTTTACAATAAAGTGGCCGAAGAATAACATTCACTGTGTATGACACGTGCGCCCCCGTATAGAGCGGGATACAGCGAGGGCAACGGGGGAGAGTACCATCGACGATAATGAGGAGGGAAAATAGAGGAGTCCATATCGATGGGGTTTTTACAGGAAGAGACGAGGATCGGTCGGGAGAAGAGCAGCACGAGGATGAAAAGAAATAAGTGTGTACTATGTGCGTATAAGGTATACCTACTCGAGACGTTATTATCTATTTTTAGCCTTGTAGGTACACGCGGGGCTTTCCATGCACACGAAATTCTCGGGTAATACATCTTCCCGCGTCACGTGCATCCTTACACGTAGGTATACCTGTTCACGCGTTTTTTCTTCCGAATTTAATGGTCCTACAATGTGTAACACGCGGCGGGGCTGTATCTTTTTTTTCAGTGTTGGGATCATGCAGAAAAGAAGTCTCAAGAGTCCAGTACTTATCAGCATCGGGTAAGAAAAATCAAGTCTTTTCTTCTTCTTGTTGTTGTTAAGAAAAAAAGTCAAACAGAACGAGATCAAAGTGTTGTCGTATCAAAAAATTGTGCAGCGAGGCTAGGGATGTATGCAGAGCCGATCACTCCTTTTTTTCTTATAAACGTATTTATATGTTTTATGTGCGTGTGTGTGACTTACTGTGTCTCCCAGAGTAGAAGACAAGGCATATATATACATATATATATACGCACGCGTGTGCAAGGAAGAAAAAAAGAAAGGGCAGAGGGAAGAATATAAAGAGATGCGAACTGGAAAGCAAAGCGGGATGTTCAACCGGTGGCTCCCAAAGCCCATAACGATCCTCCTCCTCCTGTAGTCATGGTAACTTTTGATTGTACCTTCCGTATACCCGTCGTCGTCGTCTGGTTTAAAGGTAACCGATAGAAGTCGCAGCCGAGCACGTAAGGGCACACAAAAGTCCATTTCAAAGGAGAACAGAGTCGTAGAGGGGAGAGGGAAGAAACTGATATTGTCGCGGATGAAGGGCTCGGTTGGGGAGGGATATCGCGGAATGCCGGCACGCGTCCGGCTCCCGTGACAAAGGACACCCGCGTCTCAATGCGCGTGCGGTTTCTTTTTCATTTTTTTTTTTTTTTTTTGCTCGCTTTTACGTCCAGCTGTACCCTCTTTCTCCGAGTGTGCGTATGGAAGGGCACACGTGCGCGAGTTTCGGGCCGGCAATGAATGTTCGACGAGTTACGTCCATTGTGGCCGGTGAATGGGTTCGGCAAATCGTGAAGCCCAGAGGCTCTCCCCCCCCTTTTTTGTCCTGCTTTTTCTCTCTTTATTCGCGAATAATTCGACCCACAACGCGATTGTTTTTCTCCTTTGTGCTGCGCATATATGGACGAGTTTTGCGTTTTAGAGAAATCGCTCGATAATACATCACGTGCACAGGATAATTAATAACCCGATTAGCCGAGCTGTGGTACACAAGACAAAGGGATACGCGCGTACAAGATTTCACTTTGGATTTAGCTCGATGGTTGAATCGTTTTTTGTTTTTGTTTTTTTCATAGAGAACGCGATACTTTGAAGACAAAAAAACAAAGGCAGCAGCAGAGGAAAGGAAGAACAAAAGAAAGGTACGAGCAATCGTCCCCCCGCTCACCGGGCCCTCCCTTTTTTCTTCTTCTTATAATCGAACCGGGGGACAAAGTTTTAAACGTCCGAGTATACGGAGGTGCACGCGACCGCTGCCCGGATTAAGCTCTGCTCGGCGACACTATGTACGCGGGCTTTTTCTCTCTTTATCACCCTTTATACGGTGTGCGCGGGTATAAAACGACGGCGGGGAAAAAATGCTGATGAAAAAACTCGGCGTAAAAGAAGAGGATGTGTATAAGTTACGCGGTAGTCGACCTCGTAAAAATACTTCGGTGGTATCGCACCGCGGAGGAAGATTCCCCCAGCAATGGTTGTTACTTTTTTTTTTTTTTTTCTCTTCTTACGAGACTTTTTGCTACGTTATACGGGATGACGTGCACTCGAGTACCAAAGACAAGATGGGATAATTGAGAGGCTCGCGTGCACCGCTATGAACGAGCTTCGCGTTTGACGATAAGCCCTGCAACTTGCATGACTGTTGTGAACTGGTCGGATCACGAGTTTCGTGTATAATATTGTGTAATTTATATATAAGTACGTACGCGACTAGCGCGTGGGTGGGTTTGATGTAAAGCTCGACGTTACACGAGCTGCCGGTTTGCAAAGGGAATTCGTGAACACAGGCTAAGTAGATAAAACGAAAAACGGTCAGACGGGATCGTTCCGTCCCTTTTGACGTGTAAATTCTCTTTTCGTGCAACATTCATCGAGTTGTCTTTGAAAAAGAAAAAAAAGAAAAAAAAAAAAAAAAGGATGCGCCCCGCAAAGCTCGTGCATAATCCACGTTTCGCGAATTTTCTGTTTTCAATGCTGCCTTTGACGAGTCGCCCGAGTCTTGATAATTCCACGCAAATCCACGAAGTTCGAAACGACGCAAAGATAATCGATGATCAACCGTCGAAAGTACAGGCATACAACGAATTAGTAATAATTAAGACAAACGATGAAATTAGCGTCAATAACACCTGATCAAGTGAGAAAGGTGTGACTAGAATACAATACAATATACTTCACCATATATATCAGCTTGTAAATCAATGTACAAATCACTCGGCGATTTTGTCCCGTACCTATACGAGAAATCGGGCCGCGCTTGTCGGGATGGATTTTTTGTCGAAAAAAAAAAAAAAAAAAAAAAAAAAGAGATGGATAGATTCAATGTAAAAACCGGGAGAAATAATTTCGCGAGCGCGCGTCGCGCGACAATGCAAAGGTAATTCAATGCGAGAGCGCGCGAGCCTTATTGTCGGAAAGAGAGGGGGGGGGGAATAGGGCCATGGTTACGGGAAAAGAGCCTCAATGGAGTTATCGGTGTATTTCGGTCACGTATCGCGCTCGAGCTGCCGCTGATGCTGTTGTACCTGCACATGCGGCACGTGCGTCGTTCCGCGTATCTGTACGATGTACCCTCGTATGGAAAAATCTGCTTTACGTGCGACTCTTTGGCGCGTTACACGCGTGTCGATGGTTTTTTTTGGTCCTTTTATTAAAATTACACGGAGAGGCTGATGGATTAATTCGGTGTACTATTGTTTATTTTTTTTTTTTTTACCTCGTACATATGAAGCTATATTTGCGATTGACGTGCATTGGGGAAAATTGATGGGCACGCGCGGATTGACAGCGATACCGTGACGCACGGGAAAATGCCTTCAATTTGCGCGATAGGAAACAAAAACAAAATAGACGCCGAAAATTTGTCGACTCGCAGTTTTCGTGATGAAAATGGATATGTTTTCAATTAATCAAACACCCGATGGGTAATTGTATACGTTCGTCGAAGCCTTTTTAAGCCAGGCGCGATTTTTGTTTTGGTCCCGGTTGGAAAAAAAAAAAAAAAAATGAAATAAAATAAAAAAACTTTGAGCTCGAATTTCGAAATTGAACGAGGCTTCGCGCTGATGTAGCGCCCACTCTTTATAGAAGAAACCTTTTATGACACGTATCGTGTTACGGGGTGCTGCCGATGCGGAATAGCAAAGCGGGATTTGCAACCTCGACCGGGCCTGTGTTGCCCGGGTACCCTCGGCGACACCTCCAATAAACTTTATACGCGGGTCCCGCTCTCCGAGACACCGCAGGGGCCAAATATCGCGGTGACCTTGAACGTCGTCGCCTCTCGCGACGACTTTAAGACTGGCAGCGTGCGAAGGCCGATATCGGTGGTACCGGCCTTGGTGACCCTGAGTCTGGCGTCGCTTGCTATCCCAGCAGGATCCGGACACTCAGCACCAAGCACTGCACCGGAGACAGCTCAAGCACAGCCACCACGACAACAATCGCAGGAACGGGATCACTTCAGAGGACGCGTCTCACGTCCACCAAAACAGAATTCGTTTCTCGCGGGGAAATTGCTTCTCGTAAACCCCAACAAAACTCGCTTCACACGTGTTCGCTGGCCCAAGCTAATCTAATCTCCTTTTCGGCTTTTTCTTCCTTTTTCCTCTTTCCCTATCGGTCCTAGCCTATCGATGGTGGCTCGACGGTCTCTCACCGTCACAATCGATGAAAGGGAAAAGAGGCGTTCAGGGAATGAGAGCCGATTATTATTAAACTTTTCAGTGCGAATCGAGCGATGAGTGAAAAAAAAAAAAAAAAATGAAGGAAGGGAGAGATACACTGTACTCATCCCTCATTTAAACTCCCTTGCATGTGAAATGCTTAGGGCGAATCGGTGCAAAAAGAAATGGACGAGTGATATGGGAAAAATTGAAAACGAAGCTCCGTATCGGTACATGCAGCAACGATTGCCTATCCAAAGTTCTTCTTTTATTTGTTCGCCCTCGGGGGAAGGAAGGCTCGTGCGTATATCGAAATTTGAGTGGCTAGCGCTGCGAAGGAAAGGAGAAAGGTAAACGAGAGAAATAATTGTGAAATGTGCATTTTTTTCCCTACAACGACGAGATCGTTTCGATCGCCGATGGCTAAACTGGTGAAATATGTGTATGTTGTTGCGTTTGTATCATATCACTCAAAAATCGCTGTTTACTTATTGTTTCAATGGACGGAACAATGAGCTCTTTTGTCAAAATTACAGTAAATGGTGTTTCAACGTTTTATACACTGTATGCTTGATTTGTGGGAAATTACATTTTGATGTTACATTGTTAGCGTGTCCTACCCCTGTCATGAAAACTTGATTAATTACGAACGTGAAAAATGTGTACATACAAGTCAACACGTTGAATTATCAGTCAAGTGCAATCGTTATTAAATCAAATTATTACAGCCGTGAAAGTCAATCAGAATCAAATAATGAACCGAGTGCGTTACAAAATAATGATCTATGCGAGTATTTACTAGCCCATTGTATCCTAATATTTGAAAAATCAACAAATATACGACTAGCTAAAATGTATAAAAAAGTAGAAGCTTTTGAGGTTTTTTTACTTTTAGGGTATAATTTTATTGTATTAAATAAGGGTGTTATCCCTAAAAAATAGAACAAATGAAAAAAATACGACACCAAAAGTTGCATTCATCAGAGATCCATAAACTCGTGAAATTGAAAACAGTTAGTTTGTGGTATGGAAAGAAAGCTGCGTATTAAAAATTTTAAGTTACAAAAATTAAGTGCCCTTCGTACAAAGAAAAAAAGTCAAATCCTTCCTCGTACAGCCCCTAAGGCGAATATCGGCTATATCGACAAAAGGATTAATTAGCATTAATTAACGTGAGCTGCTGTCGTCGCGTGCCTCCGCAGAGGTAATTATAACTGTAAGCTTCTCTCACAATCACCCCCCCCCCCCACAATGTTCGAGGGACAGGATTGAAATTTCCGATTCGAGTTATTGCACGGGAGAAAGACACACCCCGCAAGTCTACAGAACTTCTGTACGTACACGCACACACACACACACACACACACACACGTGTACTAGTATTTTGTATACTATACTGGTGTGGAGCAGCACCCGCGTCACAATTGTGGGGAGCGGTGCGGGAGGGGGTGTACAGTAGAGGGATGACGCCTCGCCACCAGCCCGCTCCCGAATTTATCTCGACGTTCTCTTCGTAGCCCGGAAACATATTATCTTTGCACGCGGACACGCTTTATGTTTTTCGCGCTCGCTTCGCTTTTTTATTTTTTTGTTTTTTTTTATTTATTTTCCTTCTCTCGCGTTCCCCTATCTTTTTGTTGTTCCTCCGAGGAGCAGGAAAAAATGCCGCGCGTACGTAATTGCTCAAGCGGACAACAACAACAACAACAACAACAACAAATGGCCGAAAAATTCCTTTTTTCTCCACTTCCCTATCGTGTGCCCGAGTTTCTCCGGAATTTTTCGAAATATCCTGCGTGCGCACCCCTCGCAGGATTTATTAACGATGCGTGTGCGTAACGCAACACGTGCGTGACGCTTGTACGAGAATTTAAAAAGTTGCTCTCGAGCCAAGCTCTTTCAGTACTTGCTAATGAGTAAATTCAACGACATGATAAAAATTATCAGTTGTATCATTCAACTTTATAGGGTAACTAAACAACTACGTACGGTAAGCCACTTTAAAACTTCAACAAAAAATGTGGGGGATAAAAAAAATCAGATTGTACATAAAAAAGTTACGGAAAGAAATACGAAGGAACAGGAATTGCCGCGCTACCAACGTGAACTGACGAAATTCTGACGTTTGGGAACTTTTTACCGCTGGCACCCTTTAAAAATTATTTTAACAACTGTGATAATAGTTACCCTCATGAATGGCCAAAATCGTTGTGCACAGTGACAGATAATCCCAGATAACAGAATTTTTCCCAGTTTACAGTGTACGCTTCATTTTTATCAGAGTATAGCTACTAAAAACTAAAAAAAAAAAATATATGACCAATTTTGACGAACACTACCTCTGCACCTTGATAAAATAAGCAAAAAAGCGAATTGATATAAAAGCGCGGTACAGCATAATGCAAAGTTGAAACCAAGGGCCGTATCAAAGATTACGCTGCGTAATTATTTTCCAGAGCCACGCATACACACATATAGGAAAGTCATCCGGTGCGCGTATGCATAATGGCACACGCCCGGTACATACGGCACCGGCCCGAATTTTATCTCCCCCGCGAGATCCCATGAGAAGCCCCGGCGATGCTTCATAATGTCCCGACACAGCGTGAGGGTAAAATATACATCATCTTGCGCGCACATATACAGCATGATATGTAACGGTGGCATTTCCCGAGAACCACGTGTAGAGCGATTTTTTCTGACGCGAACCCCGTTGGAATTAATTTTTTAGGGCAAATAGCTTTTAAATAGGAGCCGATTGAAAATACGTTCCAAACTACCCCTAAATGGGGTTGGAAGGCTATAGCGCGCCCGCATGAACTCGCGACGTTGCCACATTGTTATTGGAGCTTAGTCGGTAAGCAGTGAGAACTATATCCATGTGCGCACGCAAGAGCGTCAGCTACTGCTGGTAACTTGAAGGTTGGATGTAAAAATTTTTACCTTGAGGTAAATATTGTCTGCTCCTTAAGTTGTCAGTTGTTTATCCACGCGCTTACTGTCTTTCTCACTCTCATGTTGGACAAAAACATCTTTAAATTTTTATACTTAAGTAATGTTACCTCAAATAAAAGTAAAATACCATATCAGTAGGGATTTTTCCACTCTACACGATAGTATTTTTGCAAAAATAGTCGACCTCTTGGTCAAAAATATTGTTGTTGGGTATGTCTTGCTTACGTTCCCGGGTATGTCGTCTGTACACGATTTAGAACGAGTCCATTCATAAATTGCAATAATCAAAGTATATTACAGTTGATATTGCTCATAAAAATCATTTATTTATCATCCAAATTTACATACTTTAAAATAATACGTTTGAAAATGCTCTAAATACTATCTAATTATTTCAACAAAAATTATCGAACATCTTTTCAAAAAAATCGTAAACTTTTTAGTGTATTGAATAATAATTAAAAAATGTCACGTTAATAAAAAGTTTGCTTAATGTACATCTTTATTCAGTTAAAACTTAACCATTAATATTAACTGACACATTGAGAATAAAAAATAGTTAATAACATACAGAAGTTAAATTTAATCGAATTTAGTCCCCACCAAGTGCCCGGAAAGTACCCGAGGAAGTGCCCGCAAAGTACGCGGGAAGTGCACGCCAAGTACTCGGGAAGTACCCGCCAAGTAACCATAAAGTACCCGAGGAAGTACCCGGGAAGTATCCGCCAAGTGCCCGGGAAGTACCCAAGGAAGTACCCGCCAAGTATCCGGGAAGTACCCGCCAAGTACCCTGGAAGTGCCCGGGAAGTACCCGAGGAAGTGCCCGGCAAGTACCCGACAGTATTGTACTTGGTGGGTACTTCCCGGGTACTTGGTGGGTACTTCCTTGGCACTTGACGGGTACTTCCCAGGCACTTCCCGGGCTTTTCCTCGGGTTCTTGGCGGGCACTTGGCGGGTACTTCTCGGGTACTTCCCGGGCACTTCCTCGGGTACTTGGCGGGTACTTCCCGGGTACTTGGCGGGCACTTGCCGGGTACTTCCTGCGCACTTGGCGGGTACTTCCCGGGCACTTGGCGGGTACTTGATTATTGCAATTTATGAATGGACTCGTTCTAAATCGTGTACAGACGACATACCCGGGAACATAAGCAAGACATACCTAACAATATTTTTGACCGAGAGCTCGACTATTTTTGCAAAAATACGATCGTGTAGAGTGGAAAAATCCCTACTGATATGGTATTTTACTTTCATTCGAGGTAACATTACTTAAGTATAAAAATTTAAAGATGTTTTTGTCCAACATGAGAGTGAGAAAGACAGTAAGCGCGTGGATAAACAACTGACAACTTAAGGAGCAGACAATATTTACCTCAAGGTAAAAATTTTTACATCCAACCTTCAAGTTACCAGCAGTAGCTGACGCTCTTGCGTGCGCACATGGATATAGTTCTCACTGCTTACCGACTAAGCTCCAATAACAATGTGGCAACGTCGTGAGTTCATGCGGGCGCGCTATAGCCTTCCAACCCCATTCAGGGGTAGTTTGGAACGTATTTTTAATCGGCTCCTATTTAAAAGCTATTTGCCCTAAAAAATTAATTCCAACGGGGTTCGCGTCAGAAAAAATCGCTCTACACGTGGTTCTCGGGAAATGCCACGGTAACATATCATGCTGTATATACCCATACGCGAGCACGTGCACCCGCGTGCAAAATATAGTACGTATAATGTATATACGTGTACGTATACGAGCTCGGCTGAGATATATTGAGAGAGCAGGAGAGCAATTTCGGCGTTTCGTGCGTGTACCTATATATGCATGGGAGGTCTGACCATTTGACCGATGTATCGATTGCGCACATGTATATATTTCTCCTCTGTGCTATACCTACACCCACGTACATATGATAAACCTATACATCTCGTTTCGCCGTTTAATTTTCAGCCCGAGTTTGCTACGTTGATCAAGCACACCTCCACTATTCGATGGATCTAGGATGTTTCGGATGCATGAATCCTTCAAGAGTCTTGTTTATTTTTTTTTTTTTCGTATAATGCAAGTATATGTAATTACTCGCTCCCCCTGCATTTCTCGGTCTCTTAGATTCCCTAGAGGTTTTTTTGGCGAAATTTTCCTTCTTTGAAATTACGGTCTTCCTTTCCGTCCAACGAGCACTCAAATTAAGTCAATAAATACAATACATTGCGAAACTCTTCATTTTTTCACCGGTTTCCAAAAGATACTTTAAAAGTCTGAGAGGAAAACGAGTAAACGAGCCATTAAACATTGCCATTTTATCAATACATCCTGTGGGACGTTGTTGCTTATGTTATACTATCGATCTCTAAAACGGCTCATCAAGTTTCGTAAGTTATGTCTACCCGTACCTTCCTTGCTTACCACGCACAAAGAGAAAAGTCGTACCTTTACGCCAAATTTCACCTCGTGCAGCAATCATCCTTCGTAAGGTAAATGTTACACGTTTTTCGCACATATGTATGAAAAAAAAAACCTCGTGTCGGGGGCCATTTTAATCCCGACAATCTAGTTGTGACTGTGTTTCCAAAGTTGATGGGCACACTTTGGTCCACCTCGAGCACGCACTACCCTTCAATTATCGTCTCACGCATCGCGCAGCGAGAAAGCGCCAGCCGCGTGTATTTTCCATCCCCGTGCTCGGAATAAGCGTCCCTCGTGCGCTTCGTATATCCTTCCTCTTGCTCTGTCTATCCTTTTTTTTGGGGAGGGGGGGGGGCATTTCCTTTGTTGCCGGAGCCTTGGGAGACTCGCGTCGGATGAAATTTTAGATTCCCCAGAGTGCGCGCTTGGCTGCTGCTTCGTGCCCCGTGGCGTATACGCGATATGCCCCCCCCCTCCCCGTCCAAGAGAGATGTATCACGGATGGGTTATTCTCCGTCTCCTTTTTCTTCCCCGTTTCGGTCTGGCGGCTCTCTGCACGAGGGACGCGTGTACATGGACGGTGACTCGTGGGCGATACACGCTGCTGTGCGCTAGCCTCCAAAGTTTGCCAAACATGCAGTCCCACCGAGAGCTCTTTCCTTCTTTTTCTTCTTCGTTTTTTTATGCTTTTGATGTATGCACGTAAGAAGGTTTGTATATATTTTTTAAGTAGCCAGTAGTGCCTTTTGTGTATATTTTACAACCTTCGTGTGGAGAAAATTGAGTGAGACAACGGATGAAAATTTTACGTTTGGAACTTGGTTAAAAGGTAATTTTTTTTTTTATCTCTTCCTTGCGGTGAAAACAAAAGTCGTGCACCGAGCGATAAAAGTATACGCGAATGGGGTCTATGTAAGGAAATAAGGACGCAAGGACGATATTTCCCGGGACACAACACGCAAACGTGATGCAAAGTTCAGTGTAACGACTGCGACTGAGGTATACGTATCGGCGGAAAATCCAACTTTGTAAGCTGTGTTTCTTTACATCGATCAACCATTATCCAAATGTGGCCTGACGCAGCTAGCCCCGTAATCGCGTATTCTCGGATCGCAGAATTTTTTTTTTCTCAATTAAACGCAAAAGCATCGTCCCAACCGTGTCATCATCCTTGATTTTTTTTTCTCGCACCTCTGCTTTATTTTTAATACGTGGATCGATGGAAAAAACCACTAGCAGTGTAATTTCGAGCGTGCCAGTAGTGGAACACTGGCAATGTTAATGGCAACCAAGAGAACTCAGTTTAGCTAGGATTAGTTTACCGGCGTCCTTTTTACGAGTCGCGTTCGATACCGTATTTATGATACGCGCGAGACCAATGGGAAATGGGTCGGTAAGCCCCGACTGATCGTTAGTACTTATATGTACCTGCCCATACGAGTATGCTGGCTGTGGAGCTCGAAATCCTATCTGGATCTATTTTGCAGTCACTCTGTCGTTGTAACTGACGTGTAAATGCATACACATATATTTTACTAATTTTTGTAACGTGATGTACTAGAGTCATAAATAAGCATTGGTTGTAAATTTTTTAGAACAAAGTCCTTGAGGTATAGAGATTCCCAAAAAACGCTTACACCATGGGAAAAAATGGGCACTGTCCCTATGTATAAGTCGGGCTGTATTTTTTCGGCAAATATTCGAGAGCAGCAGCACAACAAAGCGTATACGGGAGTAGGAGAGGAATGCGTTTACTTGTACGGCAATAGCATGACCAATCGATTTCTCCCGTTTGATTAACCAGAATACAACGGCACACACAAGTGGCGCGCACCTCGTCTATTCGTCGTCGCGTGTATGGGTACAGTTGTTTGGTACAAATCTTTCGGAAATCTCGAATTACTCGGGCGCGCACGCGTGCACCCTCGAACCCCTGTTATATTACGATACCCCCGGCGAATTTTCGAGTCCAGTGGTGCCGGGGGTACTACGGGCCCTGTAAATCAGAACGCGACGACCAGGGGGGCTCGTAACTCGCTGATATCTCGAGAACCGGCGGCTTATTACGATCCCCCGGCGCGTGTATGATTCCCTCAAGTGCTGCTTTACGCGTGTACGTATTATGCACGTACAAACAGGTGTGCCGATCGCGTAGGAATTTTTTTTTTTTTTTTTCTTGCTGGACCGCCAGGGACCACTTGAGAGATTTAATCGCGCGCGCGTGACTCGGCTTTTTCTTCAAGGCTGTAGCTCGCAGGTCGTCTTTTTGTTGTGATTCTTTAATTTTTTTTCCCCTTAACTGCTTTGGAAGAAAAAAAGTATGCTTTTACCTCTAAGACAATTGGTGTAGTTGAGTTCATGGGGTAATATTGCACCACTAAATCTTTTTATTGGTGCGGTGCCGTCCGAGGATTGGTAAAAGCTACCGAGGTTTTTCTATAAAACGAGTACAAGTGGGAGCTTATTGAAAACATCGGTAATAAACGTTCGAAAAAAAACCAAAAAAAAAAAAAAAAAAAAAAAAACGGTGTATATTTCATCGATAAACCTTGCGTAAGGGAGAAAATCTAATAAAGAAGCTCGCCCGTGGCTCACAGCTGGGCTCGTATCCCGTCGTTACAGCACAAGAGTTGAGCTATTTCACGCAGTGTTTTAGGAGACCATCAGAGATGAGGCTTAATGAAAAGAGATTCTTTTCCTATGATCAGATGGAGGAATTTTGATTATTTTTTTTCATTTGTGAAAAAAAGCTAAAATCGAGAAATTTAATGTCATCTCAAAAATCTCTGGCATAATCTAGTGACAGAGACGACAGTGTAAAGATATTATCATAGAGGGTAACGTTGAAAGTTCCCTGTTTTAATTATTTCTGTGTTTAGGTATACGTGCACACAACAGCTATTTTTGTTTGTATTTTTCCCCGTAACTCGGTTTAGTTTAGCAGTAAATTAAAAACGCCAATGTTAACTCTTATATACAATTTTGAACTTTCCTCGTTACACATTTCAATGTATTTGGTGGAACTTGGTATGTTTTCTGTGACTTTTTCTTGTAATTCTCAACATTTCAAGCAACAAATAAAAAATTGGCACCATCAATCATCCGATAGAGAGGTATTCGCAACAAAGGGCGAAACCTTTCGACTTGGATGACTTGTTATTTATTCGTACTACTGAAAACACTCCCACGCCAATATACCTTACGATGTGATATCTGCGATCCACAATGCATGAACTGTACTGGAAACGTAATTCAATCAGTTGTACGTCCAAAGTAGCCCCTTAAACTTACATGTCCTGATGAAAAAAACAAATTAAAATAAAAATCCAAAAATACGAGTCAACTCCCGTCCGTCGAATCGACGCGTTCAATGCACCAATCAATTCGTTCTCGCCAAATGATGCTAAATCCGATCTGATCGGTACCAAAGTACACCCTCCCATCGCGATTTTTTCCATCCGACCCACATACACCTACAATCCGTAGCCTTTTTACGCGACCCCTTTCTTCTTGCAGTGCCGTTCTTCTTCCAAGGTCACTCCAATCGAACGCGCCGGCCTGACAATACTTACTATCGATCGGAAGCGCACGTATGGCCGCGTCACACTTATCCGCAGCACACATCCAGCCCGTGCGCGCTACTCTCATATTCCAACCCCTCGATGCAATCATCGTTAAAAGGTACTGGAAAAGCCGCTGTCGCTACGGGTATACAGTGCGCTATATATACGGCCTATACTGTCGTTTCAGCGATCTCATCCCCCCCTCCCTCGAATGGAACAATTTGCGATTCCTAGGGTCCGCGCAGGAGGGGGGGGGGGACAACGGCGCCGAATCTTTTCGCGTTGCCGGGAAGGTCGGCAAATATAATTTAAAATAATTAAAACTCCAGCCGGCGTAATCCGCCTCGACAAATTTAATTTCGCTAGGAAGTAGGCGAGGGAGAGGTCATGTGTATACGTACACGTAGTGGAAACTCGCGTACCCCAGGACGAGTGGGTGGTCGCGCTCGAAAAATGCACGCGGGTACGCCCCTTTTTTCCACGTTACGGAGCCTGTGTTTTAAATAAAGCCCAAGTACGTGCGGTGTTGTGTATATAGCGAGAGTGGAAAGGAGGGGGGGGGATGCAATTATTCGGCTTCGCGGGAAAAGTGAGATCGAATTGCGCTATAACAGCGAGTGTAATAAAAACCTGGGAATTTTTTTTTCTTTTTTTTTTCGGAAGCCCCGGTTAGCGTTACACCGCTTGGGTTGCGAAAGGTTTTTTTTTTTTTCCTCAGGTGATATTGTTTACCCGTGGTACAGCGAACAAGCGCGTGCACGCGTAGTGCGTCTTGCGCCCTCTTTTCACAGGTAAAAGCGTTTCTTTCCGATAATTTTAATTACATCAAGATCGAGGTTTGACTTTCGTCCGAAGCGATTCCTCAAATTACTCTTCCGATTGATGTTTGCCCTCGCATCCGCTGGGAGCAATTAATGTTTTTTGTTTTTTTCATCAAACACTCCACTCCATGATTGGCTTGGTGGGAAAAAAGAAATTTTGAACTCGAAAAATTAATCAGAAACCCCGTGCTCTCGAGTTACGCAATAAACACGGGCGATATGGTTCGACCATCGTGTTTTAATTAATATTCGTTCGCCGCTCCATCAGAGATTCCGTACGAATGTAATAAATATAAACTCTCGGCGAACTGTATATATTTTTGCAAAGGGCTTTTGGGTAAAAATTCTCTCGAAAATAACTCTCGNTATAAGATAATTAAAAATAAATTGATTGTACTTATTTAAGCAAACCTTCCCCTCCACGTAAGATTGCGAGTTCCTTTTAGAGTTTAAGATAAAAACTAGAAAAATAGCTGTTAAGATTTCAAATCGTTTATATAAACTGAGAATATTATCTGTACCCCAAAAAAAGGCAGGAACAAATTAAAAAATTGATTGTACTTATTTAAGCCAACCTTCTCCTCCACGTAAGATTGCGAGTTCCTTTTATAGTTTAAGATAAAAACTAGAAAAATAGCTGTTAAGATTTCAAATCGTTTATTTGAACTGAAAATATCTCTCGAAAATAACTCTCGTACAGGTATAAATAAAAAAAAAAAAAATATTTCTTCATCAAACGAACGAAGCGCACGTGTATTTTATTAATTAAACATTCGACGCGCAAAGTTACACACACACACACACACACACACACACACACACACACACGGCCGAGTGATGAGTTATATACGGGTAAATTAAAAAAGCTGAAAAGCAAATCACGCTCGAGTATACATATTGACAAAAACCGATGCACCTTCAATCAGCGTGCACCTCCTCATTTCAGCTTTCAATTAACAGATTTCTTTCGAAAAGGAGGTCCGAGTCCTAAAAATTAATCAGTTGGCGCACACATACGCGTCTTGTGCTGCAAACACGCGCGACCCAGTATCCGGTGCACACTTAGCTAGGGCGCGTTATCAAAAGTAACGTCAAAGAGAAACAAAAGAAGAAAAAGAAAAAAAAGGTCCACTCTCCAATCATAGCGGTAAAAGTCCTCCTCGCTCCGTATATGCTACGTACCAGTGTACGCGTGTACTTTTTTTTTTTTTTTTTTTTTTTTTCGTCAAAGCCGACTAGTCCCGCGCATCCGGAGAAGGATGGAAAATCGGGAGAAAGGGGCGCTCGGAAAAGCTCTTGTGCCGAGAAAACGGGTCGATAACGCGGGAGGACCACCCTCTCGCACGCACTCACATATATATGTAACGCACACAGATGCTGCCTCGTTTCACCTCGCCTCTCCTCGTGGCCGTGCCGTGCGTATACATACATGCACTCGAGAGGGAGCTTTTATTCCCTCCCTCTTCCCCCCCCCCGCGTCGCAGTTTGCGGCTGTGTATTATATAAATATATGTATACACACCTGCGACCTGACTTTTGCGTTTTCTTTCGTGCATAAATATATGTATACTCTTGCTGTTATTATAGCCCCACACGTGTGCGAGCTCGGTTTCTTTCTATCTTTTTTTTTTTCAGTCATCGCCTCCTCACGCATTTCCGGAGTTGATCGATCAATCATCGTATCGTACGGTCGTCGTCTCGCCAAAGAGACCGAATCGCATTAGGTGTTTGATGATACACGTATACTTTGATGCTCGTCCATGTACCTATACGTATAGTTCTTGCCCATATTTTATTTTATAAATTGGGATATGCCTCCCCGAACGCGGTTGATATCATCGTTTCGGGGGGTGCGACCGAGTAAGCTTACGTATACCCCTCGTGTCAAAGTAATGCCTTTTGGTTAGAAATACGCGCAACTGCAAAGAGAACCGACCCGTGCTCATATATCTGGGACGATAAAATCAACGCCTCGTGGGCACGAAGAAATTACACTCAGAGAAAGTAGAAATTACTGTCAACGTGCGTGGGAGAAAGGGGGGAGGTAGGAGGCATCGTCGTGTACGGCCGTTCGAGAGCGAGGCAGGAAACTCGATTAACAGGTTGCCGTCGCCACCTCTATGCGCGACACCACCCTCGTCGTTGGGATAACTCGAGAGGCTAATATACTAGCCCCCTCTGTTTGAAAAACTTTTACACCAACCGACGTAGAAGGTACATATACAGTAGGACATGTATGAGCTTTGCATCGCGTCTCCGGTGGGCTCGTAATTTTCGTTTCCCGTAGCGTTTGAAAAATCGCGAGGGCAGGGATGGCTCTTGGGATCTAGAGGTCTGCTCCGGATGGACGCGCAGTTTTGACCCGCTCACCTCGGGGTAGCGCATCAATCTTCCTCGCTTTGACCCCCTCCCCCTCCGCAGGGACGACTCGCGTGGCAGCTTTTTCGAGAAAATGAAAACACCATTCCTTGCTGCTTTATGGAAAAATGGGTGAAATGAAAGGAATCCTCCGAGCTTCGCGCAAAAAATAAATAACAATTACTCGGGCTGCGACCCCTCGTTTGAATCAATCTCCCGGAAAATCAACGGCAGAGACCACGTGCGAAACCACTTCTGTCCATCGCGGTAACTAAAAACAAAACCGATAGTGTATAGCGAGGGGTACAGAGAGCCACCACGTTGTCGTCCCCCTCACGCCCTTTTCGTAACGCAAGCGCCGGCGCTACAGCGAAGGGAGGAAAAAAAAGAAGATGACGCTACACGCGGCCGTTTGGGTATATTTTCGGGCGTGCGCCACGGGTGGGGAGTATATACGTATAGGGAGGCCGAGCTTAGCGCGTGGGTGGTAGCATCGGGGAAAGAGAGAGAGAGAGAGAGAGAGAGAAAAAAAAGCTCGACTATACGCAACATATAGAACGAGTAGTAAAGCGTAAGAGCGTGCGCGTGTGTGCCGCTCTCTGCCGCCACGGCCACGGTCTGCGCGCGCGCGCGCGCCCACCGATAGATGCCCGCAAGCTCGGAGTCAGTGGTATAGCGGCGGCAACGGCAGTAGCACCGAATACAGAGTGCCAGCAGTTGGGCAAGCAGCGCATAGCTCGTGCAGAGAAAGAAAGAGACAGTATAGTGGAAGAAGAGATAATAAGCCAAAGTGCTCGAGAATTAAATAGTGCGGTGGATTGGGCACGGCGAGCGGATCAACCCCCCCCCCCCCATTACCGGTCTGTTTCACGATTATTCACGCATAGTTGTTTTACCAACAACAACAAAAAACAACAACGTAAAATTTGCCCCCAAACGTCCGTTCACACGTATATTACAATTGTAGTACTACGCGCGTCAAAAGTGTCGCGTGTGATATCTCGCTCATTTCTTTCTCAAAGAACTAATCGTCCACCCTGTGCCGACAGTGGGTACACGTGTACAATATAGGTTGCCGGAAGCGCATCTAGTGCAAGTTTTCGATGGTCCTCGCTGCGATTGGTACACCGATACGCGTCCATCGGCCCGACAAACCTGCACGGCCAAGGTCCACCCCGTTGTTGCCGCTGTAATATATGCGTGCAGAGGCGAGTTGCCGGTGTATATAACACCAGCTGGCCTGTCGCTCGGTGCCTGCAGTGGTGCGTGTTCGCGTGTGGGAAGACACGTTTGGGTATATAGTCGCGGCATCGCCATGTCCCCCGGGGACTGTTCGTGAGTGGTGGCGCAAAGTGAGTATAGCGACAAGTGAAGTATACAAGAGGTGAAAACGAGACAAAGAGAGAAAAAGGATCATTGGAATTAAATTGAAAGGGATAAAAAGGGTGTGCGCGGTGGTGGTGGGATCATCGACGAAAGTATGCGCTGCGGGTGCATCAGGTAGCAGAAACACGCGACAAAGACGAGGAAGTGGTGGCAGAGGACGGGACCCCCGTGTATCGTCATCTACCAGTACCATCGAGGTCGAGAGAGCCCCTTTTTGTGCAGGTGTCCGCGTTGTTTTTGCCCTTGTCTACCCGCCGCCACCCCCTGTTTTTCAATACCACGACCTTGAGCTCGGCCACTCGGGCGCGACAGGTATACAACCAGGTGGATGATTTGCCGAAGAGCCGGTTACCGCTGCCGAGTGGCCCGTTGTGCGATCGCGTGGGTGGATCGCCGTGTGCAGTAGAGGAGGAAGAAAAGAAAAGTGCGCGGTATCGGCACCCTCTGGATTTTTTTTTTTTTTTTTTTTTTTTTTTTTTTTCCTTTTTTTTTCCTTTTTTGATTTGCCGAGTCGTAGAGATCGGTAAATGTATACACGCGTGTACACACACGTACATGATATCGAGTGAGGAAAAGTAAGCCTGGCAGTGTGGAGTTTTTTGTTTTTTTTTTCCAAGTTGATTGCGAGGTGTGCGTTTGGAGCCGAGGAGCGCCGAGGAGGCCCGACACGCAGGAAACATTACTGCTCCACGGGAAAATGAGGAGATCCTTTACCTTCTTCACATCAAGGTACGTCTTTTTCTCTCTGTTGCATATACGATCAAAAAGTTGGCACGGAAAGGCCACTAGGAGAAGAGGGAGTTTTTTTTCAAGAGGCCGTCGTCGATGTGTTTTATTGTACCGAAAACTGTCCCTTTACGGTCTCTCTCGAAAGAGACGCGACAGCAACAAGTACACGGTGGCTACATGTGCGTCGTGGCCCCGAGATTGAATGGAACGTGATAAAGTTAACAACCTGTTACCCCCACCGCCGAGCCTTGATACATGTACAAACCCACACTTGTGTGTGTATACGGTAATGGCGCGCAAATCGTTCCGGGTTGCATTACTCATTCATCGCGTTGAAAAATTCAGTCCCTTAGCGCTCGCGCGTGGTATACAACGTTTCATTATCCGTGCAAGTGGAATTAATTTCTTCCACGCGACGAAAAAAAAAAAAAAAAAAAACAATTTGATGTATATGCACTCATTCCTTCTTGGGTGGTGTGAGCACCTCGAGTGGAGTTTTGGTTCCTACGTAGAGCTTTCGCTGTGGCAGACGTCAAACTATCGTAATTGCTGAATTTTAATACGTTTTTATTTATTTATTTTTTTCACGCAACGTAAAAAAAAAAAAAAAAAACACATGCATACGTCTCGCGGGTTGTCGGGGCTCTTGTACATTCGAAGCTATGAAAAATGTAAGAGAACCTGTCGGAGTACGTATCTCCCACTCGTCGAAACGAACTTGCGACAACGGAGAACTGCTTTCGTGCATCTTTTGCCGGATAACAGTGGCCCGTGGAGAAGTTTCTCGTAAACTCGTCGGGGACAAATTTATGGAAATTTCATGGAAAAGTCCCGGGGTTCATCGTAGCTTGCGGGTGAAACGGGCGCGTATATGAAAGTGCAATGAGACGACGACGAGGCAGGTGTCGGCACTTTGGCAACCGGCAAAAGTACATTACACAAACTGGCGACAGCTGTATAAGCGTGGCAAGAGGTGTACGATATTACGGTCAGGCTTTGCGTGCACGCGGCTTCGTTTCGGAGATGAGAGGAGGAATTCAAGGAGCTGGAGGGAGATTAATTACTTCGGCTCCGATCGCGTGAGCCCGATAAAAGTGTTGTACACGTGTTTAATTAAACGCGCCCCTCGTGCACGCGATCGCGCGCCCATGTGTAATTGCGTGTTTTATCGCTCCCCCAGTTTTTTTTTCTTTTCCCCCCCCCACCCCACCCCACTTGGTCCATGAATTATTTTTCACGTCGAATGCTTACCTCAGACAAGTGCCCGATTGTTGAAGCATTTTTTTAAAAATCCAATCACTTTCCAAGAGGCATACTCGAGTAAAGATTTTAAAAGCCGTTCGGCGTATCTTATATGTGTACGTTGTACCTACACCGGAAAGAGAGGCCGAAAGCTCGAAGCTCGAGTATAACGAGACCATCGCCGCGCGGACAATCCATCCAATAGGCGATCGCTCTCTCTCTCTCCTTCGCGCGTTTCAAAATAAGTTGAAACTCTGCTTGCGTCCGCAATCGAAGGGAAAAATCCTAGCGAAAGCTCGTTTCAACCCCCTCTGCTGGCCTCTTTCGATAGTGACATCACGTGGGCGTCCTGCATACCTATACGAGGGATGTACAGGGAGGAGGACGCGGGCGCTGCTCGTGCTTTTAATTTTCAGCACCTATGTCCTTCCTCCCTCCTTCTCTGCTCGAGCCAAGAATTTTTATGGTTTTTGGCAAGGACCATTATTTATCCCCAGCCCCATGTTTTTTATCTTTTTTTTGGTGGTTAGGACGCGTGTTTTTTGCCATAGGTATTTCCAAGAGCTTGACGATTTTTTAAAAGCAATGTCCGAGCAATTATCACGGGGGCCGTGATCGATAAAAGTTAACAACGTCGATGGGTCCTTTGCTCCCGCGGGAGGTTCATCGTCGGGGAAAGAGAAAAATCGTGTCCGGCTTTCAATTAAAACTTTTATTTCCAACGCCGAGGCGTCGTACAGAGATACACAAGTATGTACTTATACAGTCGGTGAAGAGTGAAATTAAACGACATCGGCGCAAAGGAAAAGGTCATCTCTTTTAAGAGGCCTTGTATAATACACAACGTTGGCCATTAAAGAAAACAAGTTGACAAGTATAAAGGTGAGATGAAGAAGAAAAAATGATTCAAGCGGACATGGCTGCCAGGGTGTCGTCGCCGTCGGGAGACGAGAGCTTGAACTCGAGCTCGTGGACCATGCGGGAGACCTGGGCCTTGACGGCGGCCTGCACGTGCTGCGGAAAGTTCTGGACGGTCAGGCCGATGCTGTCGAAGAAGAGCCTCGTCGAGCAGCAATCCTCGGGCTCGGGGAGTAATTTGCTGGCGACCCCGACGTCCCTGCACTGGCGCGCGACGGACCCGCGACGCGAGCTACCGCTCACCGAGTTGTTGGGCTGCAACGTGTTCCGGGGTGTCTCCAGGGTCAACGCGCGCAACTTGTCATCCGCCGGGAGGGTCATCTCCAGAAACCTACGGACAAACGGGTGGTTTCATTAACATCTTTTTTTCCTCCCCCTCCCCCTGCCCAACCGAGTTTCCCGCCGTGGCTTTATTAATTGAACTTGATTGCGGGACGAGCGATTCTCAGCTCATTTGAATGACATTACGAATGCGTAATTTAATTAAGGTCCCACCCCCTTCGTTTTCTTTTTTTTTTTTTTTTCTCCCCTTTTATATTTTTCTTTTTGAAATTTTCCCCTTCTTTTTTTTTTTTTTTTTTTTTTTTTTTTTTTTCTTGCTGGACCGCCAGGGACCACTTGAGAGATTTAATCGCGCGCGCGTGACTCGGCTTTTTCTTCAAGGCTGTAGCTCGCAGGTCGTCTTTTTGTTGTGATTCTTTAATTTTTTTTCCCCTTAACTGCTTTGGAAGAAAAAAAGTATGCTTTTACCTCTAAGACAATTGGTGTAGTTGAGTTCATGGGGTAATATTGCACCACTAAATCTTTTTATTGGTGCGGTGCCGTCCGAGGATTGGTAAAAGCTACCGAGGTTTTTCTATAAAACGAGTACAAGTGGGAGCTTATTGAAAACATCGGTAATAAACGTTCGAAAAAAAACCAAAAAAAAAAAAAAAAAAAAAAAAACGGTGTATATTTCATCGATAAACCTTGCGTAAGGGAGAAAATCTAATAAAGAAGCTCGCCCGTGGCTCACAGCTGGGCTCGTATCCCGTCGTTACAGCACAAGAGTTGAGCTATTTCACGCAGTGTTTTAGGAGACCATCAGAGATGAGGCTTAATGAAAAGAGATTCTTTTCCTATGATCAGATGGAGGAATTTTGATTATTTTTTTTCATTTGTGAAAAAAAGCTAAAATCGAGAAATTTAATGTCATCTCAAAAATCTCTGGCATAATCTAGTGACAGANAAAAAAAAAAAAAAAAAAAAAAAAAAAACCTGTGCAGTGGTGCTGGGCAGTGATGTCCTCCACGTTGCAGGATTGCCGCTTGCGTCCCTTGGCGAAGACAGAGGTGAGGTGTTGGTAGAGCTTGTCATCGCTCTTGATCACGTCGATCATCTTTGCTTCGTCCTTCCTCTCGGTGGTGGCCATCTCGGGGACCGGTGTGTTGGTCGGCGATTTCGGCATTTTTGGTCCTTGAAGCGGGCCAACGATCATACAACCAAAGGTGCGATTCGGGTAAACTCTAGTGAACGAGGTATGCGTGCGCGACTGTGCAGAGCCAACCTACGACTGAACGACGGTGTATCTGCAGCGCGGAGCGGTGTAGCCGGGGCGACGGGACAAACGAGCATCTCACCGGGCGTTGCTCTTTTTTTTTTTTTTTTTCTCAACTGCAGATACAAGTACTTATACGTATGGTATATGGCTAGTCACTTTTGTTTTTTGATGAAATATATATACTTACAGTTGTGTGCTTGTGAGTCGGTTATTTTTTTATTTTTTTATTTTTTGCTTCTTCCGCTCTTGGAATTCACTGCACGGGCATTTTTCGGACTCGTATAAGCATAAACGCCGCTGGAGAAAGATGATTCTTTATTATTCTACCGTTCAATCGAAGGAATCAACGTAAATTATTATTATTATTTTTTTATTATCAAACTTAAATCACGCAAACGCTCATCGGTTTTTAACGGAGACATTATCCCGGCAAGGTCAATCGGGCACTCGGGAAAAAAGAAAAAAAAGAAAATGCGATAAAACGTTACATAAACCCCTCGGCAACCGGTGAGGCAAATACGCATATTTATATACGCACGAGTATAAATGTATATATATATGTGTATACATGTACACATATCGAGAGAGAAAAAAGATCCCATGGAGAGAGACCCGTAAACGCCGTAATCTCCAAAGCCCCGCGACGTGATTTAAATCCCCATTTAAATACGAAAACTCGTTCTGGAAATCGACTTTTGCCCCATACCCCCCCTCGCCCAGACACCGTACACCACCACCTCTCATCTGCTCGTACACGTATACGTATACACATGCCTGTACGTGTCATAACATTGCGGCATATTTTTATCGCACGCCAGAGAGCTTTTCGTCCATCTTTCTCTCGCCTCCCACAACCATCACGTAAGTACACAGTCCCAGAGTAACAGCAGTGTAACAGCACTGCACGCCGGTGGCAGGCAGAGGGTAATCACAATCATACACGCATGCATGTATATCCCTAAAGAATATTCCCCCGCATCGTATATATATATATATATATATATATGCGTAAATACATGTAAGAGAGTATATACGAGCGAAAGAAAAGAAATAGTGGGAGAGAAGCAGAGGTAAACAAGTGCAAGTATAAGATTAAGCTTCGGTCAAATGTGTGGGTGTGTATATAACATGTGTACATGAACGATTCTACAAAAATGTCAATCAAAGGTGAGCTTT
>NW_019379522.1:1714567-1724738 GCF_000648655.2 Copidosoma floridanum | reverse complement strand
TTCTCCCTCTCAGGGAAAAAAAAAAAAAAAGAAAAGAAAAACGTCCCCCACGCTCGCACGTAACGTCTTATTAATTTTATGAGCTCTATATAATACATGTATGTGCTTTTGGCAAGAGATATACTCTCTTTTTAGGCTGAGCTCGCGGTTTTGGAGATAACGGAGTCGGAAGGGTAAATAATACACGATTGTATTTTAACGATTGAACGAGGAAGGCTATCATACGCGTCGTAATGCCCGGGCACACATGTATCACGCGCCCTTCCCTTTGCTGCTCGTAGCCCGGGGGTGGAAAAACAAAAAAAGAACTTGGAAGACGCGCCCTCGGAATCAGAGGCGCGGAATCGCAAGCTCCATAGCCCCTTTTGCGATCGTCTTTGTCGCTGCTCTGTAAAAAAAACTCCACCCGTCCACCCGTTCACGTATAGACAGTACGTCAAACACACGTACAAACACTCGAGGAGGAGGAGGAGGAGGAGGAGATAGGAGTTGTGGGATGTTATCCATCCTATAGGGCGGGAGGGAATGAGGGGGGGGGAGGAGTAGTAGGTAACGAGTGACCGGAAAAGGAGTAGAGTTGGTCTCTAAAACAAGCCCGGCTCCTGCGAAACCAATTTCGAACTCTCTGGAGAGCAAAGTAAAGAGAGAGAAGCAGCCACGCCGCCACCTCGCAGCTACGTATTGTAGTGCAGTATCGGTGGCACAGTGAGAGGGTGCAGGAAGGGGGGGGGGAAAGAAAGAATCATCCGGCTACTACCGTGTGCACGTATGGGTACTCTTCTTTGCTCGACTGGCTCATAGGTACAGGGGTGTATGTACCCCACTCCCCCGCGCCGCATCAGCAGGAAAGACGTGGACAAAAGGTTCGCACGCGGTGGCCTATAATTCAGGCTTGATGGCTGGATGGACACTACTGTGTGTTCTATACTCCCCTCTCTCTCTCGGAACCACTACCACTATAGTCTACCACCAGTAACGGCAGCAGAACCAAAAACCTTCACCGAGAGAAGGAGAAAGGGAGAATTACGAGGTCACTTCCGTTGGCGCCTGCCTCGAGCTTCCGCTTCCGGTCGGCACTGGTAGGTAGAGCGCAGGGTATATACAGCAGTCACCGGAGCTGCGCCACACACACACACACCGAGCATGGCCTACAGCTTTTCTCGCACTTTCCAACCCCCTGGGCGTGCATATACATATTGTGTGGGTAAGTGTAGCTATGGCGCGTGTGTGTGTACGGTTGCTACCCCCGAAGTGCAACCCCCCCCTCCTAACGTGCAAGGAAACTTCGGACAATGGCCCAACTTGGCCATTACTATCGCGGTGCGGGCCAAGCTGAGCCAAGCCTACACGTGTACACATATATATGTATGCTGTTACTACAGGGTACTCTCTCTCTCTCTCCCTCGTACAGGGCTCCATCGAAGTTATAGGCCGGCCGATGGCTTCGGCCCCCTCGGATTCACGTATGTACGATGGGACGCCCAACAAAAGCCAGCGACGGCTCGTTTCGGTCCAGCATCGTCTCGTATGTATTGCCCTCGCTGCAGTTGTTGTTGTTGTTCTTGTCTACAATCCGACAGATTTCACTGCAGGTGCACCGTATCCGGCTTACGTATACACACACACACATACACATATGTATTAGAGTTATGTGAGTGTGTGTGTGTGTACCCAAGGTTAGCTGGTCGTGTACGCGAGGACACGCGCTCCGGGGGATGCTTCCACCCCTCCTATTAACTGGCTCGTAGATTTCCCAATATGGTTATACCACATATATGTACCTGTACATATATCGTAGTGCAAATGCACAGAGAGACAATTTCTCATCGTCTCATTCTCACCCTGGTATCCTCTAAGGCTCGTCCAGGTATCATATCACGTCCAGGTATGTATACACCCACTCAAAAGTGCATCGTGCATCGATATACCATTTGTACCTATCTGCGCGTGCATATTTTACATACGAGAGAAGACTAATAGAGAGAGAAAGGTTGCTTGTATATGCTATTTGCTCGTAAAAGCTGCAGGTTCCCCCTTCGTATACATATATATGTATAATATACGGTTCCATCGGTTTTACCCAGCGGACTTTTTATTTCAATTAGCCCTCTGGGCGCACGTGCGACTGCCCGCCGTTGTCCTTTTTTACGTCCCCTCGAGTCTGCGCGTGCACTGCAGTCGTTGAGTGGATTTAAGAGAAGAGGAGGATGATGGATGGTACACAGAATGGATATGGGCAACGAGGGGGGGGAGGAGAGTAAGGATATATATATATATATATATATACATCTCCGGCATCTCCCAGAGGCACGTGCATGCGTACCTATATGTGTATGATTTCGATGTAAATCGCTCGGTGGGGGCATTATTGCATTTCGTGGAAAAGATGATGATCGTCCTGCACACGAAAAGATCGGGAATAACAACAACAACAGCATGGGGGAGGGGATGGGCGACTAGAGGAGGTGCGTGGGAGGATTTTACGAGCACTCGACGATCGATTATCGAGATTGGATATTGGACGCGAATTTCTGGAAAATAGGTCATTTCGCAGCGGCTATAGTGCACCGTGGTGGTGGTGTGTAAAGGTATGCGCGCACCTGGCTGGATAGCCATCGGGTGCGACGCCGAAGGACGTATATACCCCCGCGTTAACGGAGCCAGGGGAGGTAACGGGGGGGGGGGTTAGGCTATACAGAAAGTCTCCGTGGGTATATGGGGGAGAGTGGTGAGCTCCCATCCGGCGAATTCTATTTCTCGGGAGTTGAGAAAAATTACTTAATCTCGCGATCCTCGCGCAGGGAGTGGCGTCATTATCCGAAATGGATGGCCTTCTCCGTTTCCCCGAGCCAGGATCGCTTTCCCACCTCCTCCTCCACCCTTCGTTCTCGTGGCAGATGTATATATATATATATACACGCTCTTTTGGCTACTCCTTTTTCTTCCTTTGTCTCCACCACCGTTGGTATCCATCCCTCTCACCTCGGTTTCCTTATCTTTTCTCGGTCGCGGGTACGATTATATTTTTGCTTTCGTCATTAGACAAAAGAAAGAGGAATGACAGAAAACGAAGGAAAACATAGTAATGTATGCTCGGATCCTTATCGTGTTTTTTTTTTTTTTTTTTCCCTCACACGTTTGCATCGCTTGCTATATGTAGGAACGGGGGTTTACTGCACGAGGGGGATTGGTCGAGACAGCGAGATACTACGATTTATGTATTTTGGTAAAGCTACGGTATTTTTTACTCTAGTTTTTTATTTTTTTATTTTATATTACAAGGCAGAAGTGTGTTGTCATTTATTTTTTGACCGGAAAAAACCAACAAGAAACGAAATTATGGCTTTTTGTACCTATACGATTGAAAAATTATTATAATGCAATTTTGACTTATATGCGTACCTACATTCAATTAAGCGAGGAATTAAGCCTTAACAAAAGTTTTAAATTACCTTGTAAACCATGGGTAGGTACATGGTTACGAGCACCATGTGTCCATTCTTCGGATTCTTCGCTCGAATGAGAGCATATTTTACAAGTTGGGGAAAAAATTTTTTAACTCTGAAAATAACCCGTGTATTTCAGTTATTCACGAAGGTCGAATCGATAATGCCCGCGTCGCCATTCGATGAAACATCTCTTTTCCCCAACGATTAGCGCGCAAATTGTGGTGCAATTAGAAAAAAANAAGCAACTACATATCAAACACCAGCAGCTTCAGTAAAAAAGATATAGTACTAAATAAAAGGTAACGAAAAATCCAAAAAATTAGAAAAATAAAGATACCCTTACAGCAACACACGAAAAAAATGAAATTTTGTCGCATGGACCATCGGATAATAAGCTAGTGTGCATGCGCAAAGAAAGAAAAATTGCAAGCTAATCCCCGTAACAGTAAATCATAAAGAATCTTTGCAACGTATAAGCCCACAAACGAAAACGCTCACCAGAGTAGCCGATGCGCGGATAAATGTATAAATATTCCACCCGTACACTATATACTCGAAGATCAGCAGCTCCTCTGCAGCCTTTGGCTCGACATCTTTAATTCCAACTAGAATTTTCGCCGATATCCAACGAGAACGCACAGGTACCTAATATACATATATATACAAGCGTACCGGTCAAACGAGCTTACCACCGCCGTAATACCGTCACACACACAGTAGGGGTTGGGGCAGGTTCGGCGGTCGAAAGCTCTAAAGGCATAACTCGCTGACGAGATTATAATCAGGTGAAGCGCATAGGCGGGGATGTATATAGGAAGGGAGATTAGAGCTTCGCGGCTGAACTGTGACACGGGAGCTGCTCGGATTTTCAGCGAAGGAAGAGTAGCACCAGCAGCCTCGCTAACAGCGTCAACCGACGGGTCCTTTGAGCACTGAATCCCATCCACCAGCCGGCTCCAAACATCCTTTTATTTAGCTCTATACCTCTCCCTGTCTTACGTATAGTTACTCTTTGTCTGGTTATGGTTTACATGGTGTACCGGTGCATCGCTGTATTGTATATATACGTGTATATATAATGCATGGTGCTGCCGACGCTTTTGGCGAACCGTGTAAAACCGCGTAACGAGTTCAAAAATCCCTTTCCACGCCGGAGCCCGGTGGGTTGGAGAGCTTGCAGCTTTTGCTTTTCTCCTCCTTCTCTTTGGGAAACTGTCTATGTTCCGCCCCTATCTTTCCTGTCTCCTACGTTGCGAATCGCACGAATAGACGCGGGCGTTATAGGTGCCCGTGTGAAATTCATCGTCCGACTCGATAGAGGAGCTTTTATCTCAAGAGAGCTTTTGTCCTCACAAGCACTATACGAATGGGTGGATACGTCGATAGAATTACGTATTAAAATTTTCAGAGTCCACCAATTAGATTCGGCGTTTCGGAGAAAAAAAGCTCCTTCGGCCATCGCCACCGTGCCACCTTCGACGCGTATGTATACACACACTCGCATGCAGTTTCTCGCCGCGCGACGCGTGCACCTATGGTATACATGTATAGGAGCACAGGCGGGCACATAATATGATAACCGGATGGGAAACTCGGAGCGCCGCGCGTAAAAGCTCGTCTCTCTCTCCCACCGGTGTTAATTAAATTGACGCTCGCGCGCGCGCCAAACTTCCTCGTCTCGTAAATCATCGGATGCTAGTGACACACGTCCCTCCTCCTCCTCCCCCTTAAATACCGATAAATTACCAAGGGAGAGGCCAAACGAACTGTCGCGCGAGCTTTCGTGTTTACAGCCGTACACGATACGCATACGAGTATAACCCAGTGTCGTCTCGCCGTCTACTGTGTGTACAATTCCGTTGTCGCGAGGCAAGTGCAGCGTGCGTGTATACATATTATACATATACACTCGTGGGGAAAAAAAAAAAAATTTTTTCTCAATTTTCCTCTTTCAAGTCCGTCAGAGCTCTCGCACGAGAGCGCGTTTACGTGTACATTTGTCGTCGCGTGTGCCGGTGACAAAGAAACTGCGAGGGGGCCCTGCACGCAGAGTGAATTGAAAATCAGTGGCGCGGTGGTTCCGCCAGTCGATCGTACCAGCTGGTACCTGCGCGATCGTTGAAAAATCGTCTGGCTCCTCTTTCTCTCTCGGGTGCTTGATTTTTATCTCCCTCGTGCGAGGGTACTTATATCAAAGTATGTGGCTCTACTCGGCGATTCCGCGCGCGTATACGAGGCATAAGTTTTCGGCATCAGGAGCTGGAATCATTGCATCTCGTATGTATCGCGTGCTTTTCAATTTAACTTGTTAATTTTTTTTTTGTTTTTTTTTTTTTTGTTTCCCGGTACGGGTATGTAAACCATATTCGGCTCAATACATAAATACATGTCAGTGGGTCCACGCGCAATGTAAGTTCGGGAAAGCAATCGTTTGCTCGTGAAATTAAGAAAACACGGGTGGGGGGGAGGAATAAAATATGACGTTTCGACGTACGCTTCAAAAACACCCGATCGCCATCATCAAGCCACATATCATATAGATGCAGGGAGGCTCTCTCTGTTATTCGTAAACGCGTTACACATATATACCTGTACGTGTATACATAGACACAGGGGATGGTGGGAGCGCCCCGCGTGCAAACTATTAATTTCGCACGAACGATTAAACCATAATGGCCAAGAGAGCAATCCACCAAACAACGCGCGCACGCTCGATTTAATTCATCCGCGAGGGGGTAGACCCCAATTTCAAAATCGCTCGAGCCTCTTCTCCCCGACTTGCGAGCGTGCGTGTCTCCATCACGACGACGCAATTTCCCGCAACGCAGCCTCACAGGACACGTATACCCAACGCCACTCACCCACTGTGTGCGTACAAAAGAATCGATTTGCTCCCGCGGCGTACCTGTACCTATACGTATATATATTGTTCGCGAATTTTCTTCATTTAACCGGTTGCGCGATGGCTCGCAAGTCCACAAGTGTCGAGTGGAGGGGGGTGGGGGGAGAGCCGAAATTGCATTTTTCGGCACGGGCACCTCCAGTACAGTAATTGGAACTCACCGGGTCGTGGCGTATACGAATCAGCGAAAAATTCGCGTCAAACGCGATGGGGGGGTCCGCTGTATTGTTAAGCCCAGAGAGCTCGATACGTGCAAGGGGGGGGGGGGGTTGGCGCGAAAACGATTAGCGGCTTTTGATCGGCCCCTCCGTATTAGAGTGTCAAAGAGATGACGCGCGCTTGTGTGCGCACAGGGTGGCGAGGGAACGCGAGCTTTTCTGCTGATGGATCGCTTGGGAATCTCTTCTATTATTCAAAGTGAAAGAGGGGCTGACCTTTTTTTTTTCCTTTTTCCGATGATGCTCGATGGCCGAAAATGGAAAGAGCCGGTCGACGGGGTTTGATGTTTGCCGCGAGTCAATGGCATTATCTGCATCATCGTTCAGGGGGGGGAGGGGGGAGAAACATTGATGGCCCGATATTGTTTTAGCGGACGCGTCGCGAGTGCACGTGAGGTGCGATTCGATTTTACGTCGGAGGCATTGGCAGATTCGAGAGCAAAGGCTTTGCCATCAGTCACACGTTATTATAATAATAACACACGCTTGGCGGTGCGCGTTTGTTGTTTGACGATCGGGAAACAGCCCACGAATTGTATACGCCTCGATACGTAATTTTCATGTGATTAATCCATTCTATTTCCTAGTTTTTTTTTTTTTTTTTTTTGAAATCCAACCAAATGTATTGCATGAGTAAAAAGGAGTCCTCGAATAATCGCTCCGAGCAGAGCTCCTCTTTATTTTTGTACACACTTTCACGAAAGTCAGAAAGGCAATACCTACTCACTACACCCTGCAATACAAACCCGCGATACCAAATTGAATGAGCAAACGCTTATACACGGCCCGACTCTCATTAAGGTGCCCTCCTCCTTCTCTCGAGTCCTTACCATCCTCGCGGCTTCTTGTACGAATCTACAAGTACAGCAGTCCCGGCTACACGAACCTTTAAGAGCTTCCGGCTATTACGATTAACACAATGCACGATTCCGTGCAAGCTATAGGAGAAATGGGGGAGTAATGCCTCTCTCTTGCAATCAAAGCGCTTCACGAGACTCTCTACGCGTAGTTTCTGGAAACGGTCATAATCACGATCATAATTACAGGGCGTCCTCTGACGAGAAGACGCTCGCAAGTTTTATTAATCCACTACTCCCACCGTGATATCATTCCAAAGTTCTCGGATTAATATCTCCGTGGAGTGTTGTTTCCCATCTCTACTCGTGTACATATAGTACAATATGTATATAAATCTAGTTAGGGATGGAAAAGAGCGCCTCCGGGGAAACGAAGGAATAAGGGACGAGCGAGTCCTCGATATAAAGAGGGGGGGGGTAGATGCAGCGGCGGTACGCGGGGGAGGGTGGAATCTCAGTGCGAATTAATCGACGGATGATAAATTGCGAGAGGCGTCTGAATCGTTGCGCATGTATATATATATACCTAGGTATAGTATATATGTGTGTGTATAGCACAGGCGACGCGAGAGCACTCGCGGAAGAAGAAGGAGGAGGGATGCAAAAAGGGATTGTCAAGAGAGATGGATGTTCTCTTCTCCCTCCCTCTTTTCTTCAACTCTGTCCTACACGGCCCAATCTCACCTCCCCCTCCTTCCTTCCTACTCTGCAACCCCCATATACGTCCTACCCTAACACTGAAACATCCCTTGGGCGCACACTACACCAACGCTTGCGTCTACGCGTTAAAAGTGAATTTCGCACGCGAGCCTATATANTTTTTTCCTCACTAGCTGTGATGGTTTATTGAATAAAAAAAGCATCGTTTACCTGAGAAAATCCACTTGTTTTTCACCGATGTACCAAACGCAGTACTACAGCATATACCATTTGAAAAAAAAATTTCTTCCTATTATACGTACCGACTCTCACATTTTCATATATGTGTGTGTATTATGACGTTTATAGATTAGTAGCTATACGCGTGTGAACAATGCGGTACCTCATACCATTAACCATCATGCTTAGGAGGGTACACCTCCATCAGAGATACAAACAGCATCACGAGCGCATTACATCTATACGTGCTGTTGTACCGTTCCTTGATACACCTAGCTCGTGTACGTAGGTGCACGTGGACCCCCCATAGAGCTTCCCGTGCACGCGTTCAAAGCACGCCCTATCCGCCTTTGTATGTATACACACCATATACGCACGCATCATACATATACTAAGCGGGTGTTGGTAAATTTAATGTAAGCACGCGGTAGGTCTACACTGTGTATTATATACTTTCCCCCTTTCTTCCGTGCGCATATCGGTTGTACGCGTGTGTACACAGTTGCGCGTGGGTGTATGTGTATAATTATATAAGGGCCGACCATGTGTGTATGATACAATGTATAAGTATAGCTATATGTGTGTATATAGACGACAGGCGTATTTCCGTAAAGACGCAGCTTCCTTCTTCTCCCCTCCCCCCCCCCACTGGCCCCGTTTATCGATCATTTCTCATCCGGATGAGAGTCTCGTCCTCTCTTTTCCCTGCACGCGGGTACAGCGTAATATACGGTAGCCACGAGGCTTGCACATCTACACACACCAACGCATACGTATAAACGCGGGTGTCCTTTGTCTGGGAGGTGGCCGCGCTGATATAATAAAGTCTTTTTCCATTTTTCGTGCATCGAATTGGATTTCTCCTCCTTCCTTCCTTCCTTCCTTCCTTCCTTCCTCCCTTGCTTCATTGTGTTTTCTCCGCGGGAGTTCTTGCGGCTCCTTTTCTCTCCCCTTTTGCTGCTACCGCCGCCGATTTCTCTACCCCCCCCCCCGCTACACTTGTATGTATGTATACGTGTCGGGTGTACGGAGGCGTGCTCGGTCTTTTCGCTGCCATTGTGTATTTTTCCGCGTTCTAAATTCTATCGGAGAACGAGAGACTTGCCCGAATAACCCCGACAGTGGACGATTGGCTCTTGTTGTTGTCGATTTTATGCGCTTACTTTATTTTATTTATTTTTTTTTTTTTCCTCCCTCCAACTGCTTGATACAAACGTCTCGTATCCCCTCGATGGTGAATCGAGATTAGCGCTCTCGTGAATTCCCAAACAATCGTTTCTTCCTTCCCCCCCACCAAGTATATGTTTTAACGAATTCCCTCCCAAAACGCGAGCACTGTAGCGCCAGTATATATTATATATATATATATATATATATATATATAGCCTCTTGTCCCCGCATCACGTGCCATAAAGCCTTTTTGGCGCTTCGGTGTGTATCTGCACCTGATGTGTATACAACGTAGCTCTCGGTCAGTGGGTGGTCTATTTTACGCGAGGGTACGCGTATACAATGACTCGACGCTTTGATCGCTAATTGTTCCCTCGCGTCCGTGTGCACGCTACGGGGGAGGTTATCGATGCGGGATACGAGGGAACTGCGAGTGATGCAAGTTGCAGAGTTGACGTTTAGTTTATAACATTACGATTCGATGTGTTTTTTCGTTACAGTGTGGATGGACTGTGCGCCGAGAGAGGGTATATATATATTTTTCTTTAGAATGCGAAAAGTATACGAGAAGCCGCGTTTGCTCGTTAAGCAGGAGAAATATAGGAATTTAATTGAGAAGTTTAGCACTGTGAAAGGAAAATTTAATACCATCGGCAAAGAATATTTCCCCCCCCCCAGGGGATGGTGGGAGCGCCC
>NW_019379522.1:1588966-1713924 GCF_000648655.2 Copidosoma floridanum | reverse complement strand
TTTTTTTTTTTTTTTTTTTTTTTTTTTTTTTTTTTTTTTTTTTTTTTTTTACTCCCAGTTCGCGTGCGATCGCTCATCCATCGAATTACGGAACTTTTTTTTTTCCTCACTAGCTGTGATGGTTTATTGAATAAAAAAAGCATCGTTTACCTGAGAAAATCCACTTGTTTTTCACCGATGTACCAAACGCAGTACTACAGCATATACCATTTGAAAAAAAAATTTCTTCCTATTATACGTACCGACTCTCACATTTTCCACTTCTTACAAACCAAAATCACATGTAAAGTATTCTTACGGCACTGCGAATGAAGAAAAAAAAAAATCTCTCAGCGACAGCCCTCGAGCACTCGATACTCTCAGTGTCAACTTCTCCGCGCTCCCCTCCTCGATCGGAGTATTAAGTCGGTATAATGATGTTATATTTATGTTTCTGAAATACGTCAGGTCTCCCGCGCACGGCGGCAACGACGACGACGTCTGAAGTTTCGCGTACACCCGGAAAAGAGGAAAGAGAGGGATTGGTCGCACGATGGTTGGGGCAACGTGGGGGAGTCTCGGGAACTTTGCAAATTTGTTAAATTGCCAATTTACCTTCCAAACTACTACTTTCCCTCCGGCCCCGCTTCACCTCCCTGCTACTTCTTCTTCTTCTCCTCTGTACCCACTGCGGCTTTTGCATCTCTCCCTTTTGCTCGTGCCACCACTTGGCTCACCTTTTCTCCCGCCCTTCGCTCCGCTCCCGCATGCAAGCGCTCCTGAAACCCGCATCGACCCTCGTCGCATCTGACTTTTTCGTTCCTCCATATACGCCAGGTATACGACGGGGGGTATACCGTATGCAAGTTGGTGGGTTCTCCTTTGGAGCTGCCGCATACCTACTTTCCCCCCCCCCTCGCCCCAAACCTCGTCGCTCTGGCTTGACACCTCGTTTTCGCGAGACACGTATACTTTTTTTTTTTTTTTTTTTTCCCTTGCATCCTGCTACTGCGGAGATTTTGCCTTTTACAGAGTAATTTTTTTTTTCTTTCTTCCACTTCATCGCTAGATCCAATTTTTTTCGTAGATAAAATCTCACGGAGCCAGGAATTGGATTGGATTGGCATAGGTAGTGCAGGGAGACAAAACTTGAGGTGTGAATTCTGGAATTTCAGTAATTAGAAGAGACAGGGACCGTATTTTGTTTGGTGCGAAGTAGGCCACGAGCCAAGGGATGCATGCAACTGGTGGGCAATCGTCGATTGTGCTTATATGTCAAAGTAAGATTAATATATACACATTTGTTGACGCGATAAAAGGTGACTTTACGTACTTTATGTTAATTTATGTTTTGACCGACTCGCAGTACAACACTTATTTCTACAACTTGTTTCGAAAATATTTGTTTAATAACATTATCTTGTCGTTCGATGCAAGTTCATAGTCGTAGATCGTAATACCCGTGAAGGTAAGCGTGGCACCCTGCCATTTGTCGTAATTATTGCACAGGATGGTCCGAAGAGTCAGCTCTACCGATACCTACGTAATAAAAATATTTACTAGCCACTACTTTGGTCTTTATATTATTATTGTAACTACTTTCGCGTGGGAGTACAAACTTGGACCGGCTGTAATTCGCTGCAGTGATGAAAAAATCACGTAAAAATTGATCCCTCTTGCGTTACCCATCGCCAAAGAACAGCCGAACTTTCCACTCACGACTTTTTTCTAAAATCTTAACGAGCCGAGGAGGAGCTTTCAAGAGTGCATTTCAAGTTTATTCATAAATAAACTCGCTCTCCCCCCCCCGGCCTCTCGTTTGCCTCTTTATCTTTATTTTCCGCGTCGTTCTCTTCCCCCCCCCCCCGCTTCTTCATCGCGCGTGTGACGTCGTCTCATTTTCCAGAAAGAAAGAAAGAAGCCTTGCGCGCTCTCTCTTTGTCCCTTATTAGCGAATCAAGGAACTTTTTAATCTTCATTTCCGTCCAATTACGAAGGAGAATTAATTATGGAATCTCCTCGCCCTTCTGTCCCGGGGCCGGGCTCTCACCTCCCCTCCCTTGCCTCCGCCCGCAAGCTCTCTCTGCTCGAGCTTTTTACGGGGCGCGGGCGCAAGTCGTCCTCCTTTCCTTTCTGGCACTTTCTCGTCCTTCGTTCCACGGTTTTTGTTTATCACTCGAGGGAAATGAGAGCAGGGGCTCACTTTGCTGCGTGTAATAAGTTCCTTTGATTTTTACCTTCTCGTACCTATACAGCACAACTCGTTTACGGTAAACTTGATGCATTTCTTCCCCCCCCCCCATACATGGATACCTGCACGATTTCAAAAAAGGGCAACAAAAACATTATTTCCATCGTTGGGCGTTGAGTTTAGATTGTAACTTTTGAACCTTCGAAACAGGTGTCGGTGATGTGTACACTGGAACTGCATATATATATATATACGCGCGTCTTTCGACGTGTAAATTTTCCACTGTGCCGAGCACATGGGCGTCTTTGATGTTTGAGCGCCCCGTCGGTGAGCCACCGTGGACTGTGCCAAACAAAATGCCTTTACTCCGACACCGATATCTAATGCTTTTGAGTCCGTGATCGGTAAACACACGCGAATCATCCCTCATGTTAATACCAATTTGTTTGCGCATACATGAGCTCGTTTTTTCATTTTTCATTACTATTTTCTTTGAAATTAACCTTTTTTTTTTTTTGTGTCAAAAGCAAAAGCGTGATAATAATGTCGCCGGGAAAAAAATCACGGCAAAGCGAAAGCTCGCTCCAAAAAATGGACCAGCGGCTTTTCAAGAGAGAGAGAGAGAAAAATAAAAAAAAGGCCAAGATGGGGGAGGGAAACTGAATTAGAAGAGCTGTCGTTGCATTCATGCCGCATGCACGTCGTCGAGAGGGTAGAAGGCAGAAGAGCAGCGCCGGTACAATGTAGCAATTGCAGCTGGGAGTCGAGCTCCGTGTATACAGTAGAGCAGCACACCGGGGCACGGCCACAATTAAATGCAATCAGAGAACGCGGGCCGCTCCAAATTGCCAACATTTAGCCCTCCCTCTCGTACCACCACAGTTATACGTACAACCCAGTCTCTGCCCTCCACTTTCTCTCTCTTATACATGTACCTGCAGTGCAGCGTGCACCTACATGTACATAACACGAGCATCCGCACCTTACACTCGGCCAGCCAAGCTTTACTGGCTCCCTCCCTCTCTCTCTCCGAGACATTGGTGTCTCCTCCACCCCATGCCTCCTGTTCTCGCATCCTTCGAGGGGCCAAGGAAGGCAAGTTTCTCGTACTGTAGTGTGCACGGTGCTTCCAATGGGCGCTTCGATTCCCATGTACGACGGGGCCTTTTTTTTCTTTTTTCTTTCTTTTTTTTTTTTTTCTCCACCAAAGGTCGAGCAGCCGGGCGCAATTAATGGAAATGAATTCTCGCTGCGCGTGTACCTCTTTTTTATTTTCTTCCTTCACCCTTGCGCAGTTGTTGTACAGGCTTCCCTTCTTAAGCTTCCTCGGCTGCTGCTCCTTTTCCTCCTTCGTACAAAGGACAACTCTAAGGGTAGAAAAAGAGTTTCGGTACATATATACACGCGCAGTCACCAGCCGAGGCCAAGATCTCTCTTGTACACTAAAAAAAAAAAAAAAGTGCGCGATCGATCTCTGCCGGAGAGACTTCCATACTATACCACTGTCGCTGATGGGCTTTGTGCGCGCGAACCTTTTGACATTTATCATTTCCAGGACTCTTTTCCGTGCGCGCGTGTATTATATGAGGCTTCGCTACACTGTGCACCGTGTACCTATATATACATACCCCCGCTGACTCCGGCCCATTACTGGGAACCTTCCCTCTCCCTCGACAAAAGAGGCGGAAGCGCGGGGTTATACATATATACATACACTTTTGCGCTACGTTTGATTCGCGAGGGATCCTCCTTCGTTTCCGTTTCTCCCTCTCAGTGGAAAAAAAAAAAAAGAAAAGAAAAACGTCCCCCACGCTCGCACGTAACGTCTTATTAATTTTATGAGCTCTATATAATACATGTATGTGCTTTTGGCAAGAGATATACTCTCTTTTTAGGCTGAGCTCGCGGTTTTGGAGATAACGGAGTCGGAAGGGTAAATAATACACGATTGTATTTTAACGATTGAACGAGGAAGGCTATCATACGCGTCGTAATGCCCGGGCACACATGTATCACGCGCCCTTCCCTTTGCTGCTCGTAGCCCGGGGGTGGAAAAACAAAAAAAGAACTTGGAAGACGCGCCCTCGGAATCAGAGGCGCGGAATCGCAAGCTCCATAGCCCCTTTTGCGATCGTCTTTGTCGCTGCTCTGTAAAAAAAACTCCACCCGTCCACCCGTTCACGTATAGACAGTACGTCAAACACACGTACAAACACTCGAGGAGGAGGAGGAGGAGGAGGAGATAGGAGTTGTGGGATGTTATCCATCCTATAGGGCGGGAGGGAATGAGGGGGGGGGAGGAGTAGTAGGTAACGAGTGACCGGAAAAGGAGTAGAGTTGGTCTCTAAAACAAGCCCGGCTCCTGCGAAACCAATTTCGAACTCTCTGGAGAGCAAAGTAAAGAGAGAGAAGCAGCCACGCCGCCACCTCGCAGCTACGTATTGTAGTGCAGTATCGGTGGCACAGTGAGAGGGTGCAGGAAGGGGGGGGGGAAAGAAAGAATCATCCGGCTACTACCGTGTGCACGTATGGGTACTCTTCTTTGCTCGACTGGCTCATAGGTACAGGGGTGTATGTACCCCACTCCCCCGCGCCGCATCAGCAGGAAAGACGTGGACAAAAGGTTCGCACGCGGTGGCCTATAATTCAGGCTTGATGGCTGGATGGACACTACTGTGTGTTCTATACTCCCCTCTCTCTCTCGGAACCACTACCACTATAGTCTACCACCAGTAACGGCAGCAGAACCAAAAACCTTCACCGAGAGAAGGAGAAAGGGAGAATTACGAGGTCACTTCCGTTGGCGCCTGCCTCGAGCTTCCGCTTCCGGTCGGCACTGGTAGGTAGAGCGCAGGGTATATACAGCAGTCACCGGAGCTGCGCCACACACACACACACCGAGCATGGCCTACAGCTTTTCTCGCACTTTCCAACCCCCTGGGCGTGCATATACATATTGTGTGGGTAAGTGTAGCTATGGCGCGTGTGTGTGTACGGTTGCTACCCCCGAAGTGCAACCCCCCCCTCCTAACGTGCAAGGAAACTTCGGACAATGGCCCAACTTGGCCATTACTATCGCGGTGCGGGCCAAGCTGAGCCAAGCCTACACGTGTACACATATATATGTATGCTGTTACTACAGGGTACTCTCTCTCTCTCTCCCTCGTACAGGGCTCCATCGAAGTTATAGGCCGGCCGATGGCTTCGGCCCCCTCGGATTCACGTATGTACGATGGGACGCCCAACAAAAGCCAGCGACGGCTCGTTTCGGTCCAGCATCGTCTCGTATGTATTGCCCTCGCTGCAGTTGTTGTTGTTGTTCTTGTCTACAATCCGACAGATTTCACTGCAGGTGCACCGTATCCGGCTTACGTATACACACACACACATACACATATGTATTAGAGTTATGTGAGTGTGTGTGTGTGTACCCAAGGTTAGCTGGTCGTGTACGCGAGGACACGCGCTCCGGGGGATGCTTCCACCCCTCCTATTAACTGGCTCGTAGATTTCCCAATATGGTTATACCACATATATGTACCTGTACATATATCGTAGTGCAAATGCACAGAGAGACAATTTCTCATCGTCTCATTCTCACCCTGGTATCCTCTAAGGCTCGTCCAGGTATCATATCACGTCCAGGTATGTATACACCCACTCAAAAGTGCATCGTGCATCGATATACCATTTGTACCTATCTGCGCGTGCATATTTTACATACGAGAGAAGACTAATAGAGAGAGAAAGGTTGCTTGTATATGCTATTTGCTCGTAAAAGCTGCAGGTTCCCCCTTCGTATACATATATATGTATAATATACGGTTCCATCGGTTTTACCCAGCGGACTTTTTATTTCAATTAGCCCTCTGGGCGCACGTGCGACTGCCCGCCGTTGTCCTTTTTTACGTCCCCTCGAGTCTGCGCGTGCACTGCAGTCGTTGAGTGGATTTAAGAGAAGAGGAGGATGATGGATGGTACACAGAATGGATATGGGCAACGAGGGGGGGGAGGAGAGTAAGGATATATATATATATATATATATATATATATCTCCAGATCTCGATTCACTCTACATCCTTATATTATACCTGCAATAATGGTTATTGCTTACATCCAGTTTTGGGTCTTTTTTTTTTTTTTTAACGAGTGTTACTGCAGATGGAATATAAATGACAATACATGCATACATACATATATACACATCATCATCGAGCATATACATTGCGCAAAGTGATATTGACAATTTGGTAAACAAGCAAACATCCGAATTACATGCGATTGCTCGTATCGTGTGATACGCGTGTATATACTTACGTATCGAGCGGTACGATGGGTGCCATTATATTACACGGAGCGAATCGCGCGAGCGGTTGCTGGTTGTAAACAGAAGCCAGATGCGCCCCGCGACAATTAATGATTACGACGGATAGGTCATGCGTGTATTGGTTCAAGCATATGTATGTGTGTATGTATGTGTACGCGTGCATGCACTTACAACGACGAACGACGACTCCATATACCCAATAACCTGATACCAATACTGTATAAATATACCATTGTGTTCCGTCTCGCAAGCTCTCCTCCGCAATGGCGCGTGTCCATAGTGTCCATATGTATATGCGTATAGGTGCGTAATTTATGCAAAACGAGAGTGCATGTACTACGTACACACGTGTGTGCTTATGTATACCACTGAAAATCCATATGTGTTGTAATAAAATACCTTTTTACAGAAAGTCGTTGAAATTGCTATGTACTCTTTTATTAAATACACGTAATGATAGTTTCAATGAGTTATTTAAAGCCACGATAAACCAAGTTGATATGTTTCATAAAGTATACTTATTCTCGTCGAGCTCTACCGAACTAAACCATGAATTATCATGAAAAAGTTGTAAACAGATTAATTAAATGTTATTGTTGAACCCTTCGTAATGTTGCGCGGATTTGCAATTTGCAAGAGTTTAAAAATATTAATATGTACGTCGAGAGAGAGAGAGAGACGGGGGGATCCTATTAACTTTGCAAAAAGATAAGATAGAGTAAAAAAAAAAAAATAAAATAAAAAAAAATTCCCTTCGTTGATTAATCTGCGATTAATGGCATCCATGTAATCCAACCCAGGTCTTGTACAATATTTACACCAAGAGTGATGTCATTTTTCGTGCACGTATTTCATTGTTTTCTTTGTACCCCCTGTACAACTGATTGTCTTTTGTTTGATAAAAATTGCAGCCACACCATCTATAACTAGTGCTCAAGATGTGTAGCTATTAATGAAACCCAAAGACAGGTGTGTTCTGCGGTTGCACCCTTACTAGCCAAGATCAGTCAGCGGGTGCATTTTTTTTTCCAGAGGGGTGAGAAGAGGAATTTTTTGAAATAAATACATTTGTGGTATAGAGTCGTAGTCGTCAATCAAAGTTGGTGCCTATAAAAATAAGGCTTTCTCTCTTCGATGAGTAAAATAAAGGGAAACGACGGTGAAGTGTTTTACAGTCGAGTGGGTGGTAACATAACGTAGTTGAGTTGTATGTGCTCCTGGAATTCGTTGGATGTGCGTGACGTCTTCGGGTCAATTTGACTGGCAATTGTTTTCATGACAAACACCGTGCTTATACACCTATAGTTGAAAACAAGTAGACTCGGGAGAAAACCCAACCCCCGAAGACTTTTATCTTTTACCGGCTACACCGCTGCATGTTTGCGGTCGGCGACTCTTAAGCACAAGTGTGTATCACACACTTTGTATGCCGACGATCAATGTGTCAACGCTCACTGGCGATGCCAATTTACCGGGGTATACATAGATCTGCACGCGCGTGTCCACACCTATATATGCATATACATGCACATGTACACATTTTTAGTCAACGCGTTTGCAATTGCATACTCTTTTGCTCGTTTCGTATTGCAGTGGAAGGAGATGGGCGAAGATGCCTACGGGCGATTACAGTGTTGCAAGTGATGAAGCGTTGCACAGTACGAACGCCGCGTTTGCATCATAATCGTACGCGACACAAGTATTATACCTACCGGTTGCACTAATTTAAACGAGATATTATACCTATGGCACGGACAGTTGGGCGGTAGTGTAAAACATGCTCGAGTCTCTCTTAATTTTCTCGCGATAAATCTGTCACGTGCTGCTACTACTGTCCCTGGTGTTGTCGCCCGAAACTGTGCAAATTTAAATTCGTACGCAATTGTTCGAACCTACATCACTTGTGTTCACGTTTTCCTCGCTTCAACAGTGATGTTTGTAATGGTTTTCTCTTTTTTTTTTGTACAACAACAATTATAAATAGTAATCAAACATGAACTTGATAAAATAATGTGGTCCAATTTTTTTTTTCACTCGAGCCGCTCATTCATGAAAACCAAATTTTCTTTTTACATGCCAAAACGTTACAAGCTCTTTTGTATGAGTATACACAAGTACCAACGGAACGGCTAATTAGGTCACGTAAATCAGAAAAATAAATACACACTCGAGAGAGAGAGAGAGGAGGGCACGGAGCAGTCATGGAAATCTCGAGTACTACTGTACATGTATATACACATACATTGTGCACGCGATGAAAAGTAAAGAAGGGAAGGAAAGGAGAGGAGAGAGTGGAAATTATTTTTTCACCTCATTCACGCGTAACGCGCTCAGGGCACGCTGCCAACACGCCGTACTTACAAGAGCGGAGGCCTCTAAAAGACTCTCTCTCTCTCTCTCTCTATCCCTCCGAGTTGTTGAATACCTAATTCAGTTTGTGGCCAACTTCCACTCTCTGCCTACTTTTATTTTATTTTATTTTATTTTTTTCAATTCAGTACTCTCTCTCTCTCTCTCTGTATGGACTGCGCGTCCACGATTTATAGGTACATATACGGTCAGGGAGCATAACCATCAGGTTATGTAGAGCGGATTACGACGTACCCATCCACTCGTCCGGGAATGGGATGCGCGCGGGTTATACGCGATACATGCTCGTGTCAAATATATACATATATGCATACCCCCCGCGACCGTAAGAGCCTTATACTTCGAAAGAGAAGGAGAGGGATGTGGGTTTTATGACTAGCTAACGGATGCCAGTTTGACAGTTATTGTCGCAATGCATAATAAAATCGGTCTCGTGCCCCCCCCTTCCTCTCTCCCGTCGCGGTACAGTACACACGTAACGATCGAAGCTTGGCCTTTTATTTCCTTGAGTTATTCTTGACTGAATACACTATTCACGCGAGCCCCACGAGTGAATACTCAGATTTTAAATCCATCACTCGCCCACATGCGTGATGACATTGCAACAACAGCAATGACAATACGTAACGAACTCCCTCGCATCCGTTAAGTGAACAAGTACGGAAGTTTTGAGTTTGGAGGTGATGCTGCCGTGTTTTTCTCAAATTTTCAAAACTCGCGCCGCGACGCGAAGCTGAAAAAAAAAAAACAATGCCATGCAACAAAATTCTTTACCCTAAACAGTTGCACGTAATGTTTACCGAGTCAATTTGTTTACAGATATGAACTGAGAGTTACGATACTATTTTCTCTCGGTGATAACCTCGAGAACCTCGTCTACACGCAATTTATCTACCATAGGTATTTTAACTCAGTCGACTTGGCTACCGAACTCTATGTTTACGAGACAGGTCATTTCCGTGTACGAGCGGTGTGCGTTTATTACGTATACTTTCATGATGCTTATTGGTACACGAGTAGTTCAACTTTGAGTGGCTTTTTCATGCATCGGTGCGAAAACACAAGAAACACTATGCTCCGCTCGCTCTGCGCGGACAGAGAGGAAAAAGAAGCTCATTACATCTCGAGAGGGAAAGACAGGATGGGAAAAAAGGACGAGCATGAAACTGCTTCGAAAACAAACTGCTCTCCATATCAATAACACAACAGTTGACTACATCCCCCTAAAAAAAAGTAAGTCTCGTTACAGATAATAGGCTAACCTGCTCTCGCATCCGCAGACACACACGCGTGAGCCGCCGAAACACGCAAACTTCTGAAGAAGAAAAAAAAAAAAAAAAAAAAATCGGCTCATCATCGGAGCTGGCCGAAAAAGCTCAGGCTCACGTCGTGCACGCGTGGCGATATGATAGTATCGTGTTGTATGTATATGCGCAGGGGGGCACGCGAGGCCGAAGTAAACGAGGCCCACACGCGAACATCAATTTTCGCCGAGAGAACAATGGGGGCGGGGTGTCCAGGAAAATACGCGAGGGCGGTCAGCGAGGTATATCCGTGCGCTTAGTCGAGCGTCGCGAGTGTAATAACATCGGAGGAGGAAATTAGAACTCCAAGGGAGGCGGAAGCAATATAATTTTCCTCTCTCGGTGAGATCTTGTGCAAACTTCGCGAGGCTGTGCCAATCGCGCACAGCTTTTGAGAGCAACTTTATTTTTCTTCGACCCATTGTATGATGTACAATTGCAAGTTGTATGATGTTGTAGGGGCTTGTGGAGATGATGATGGGGTAAAGTGATCCTAAGTAGGGATAATCACTTTGTCTCCCTACCCTGGTTTTAGTTGACGCACACGTCGCGTTATTCCTACTTTTTTTTTTGTCTTTGACAATGACAACGATTGTAGTCCAAGAGACGATTATTCTTTCCGGGGAATGTGAAAAGGGAACGAACGAAGCGTCAGCCATTACGTTGGGAGTATAGAAAAGAGTAAGGAGAAAAAGAGAGTTGGTACCTATGTATAGGTGGAGGGAAAGGAGGAAAGAATACCGAAGTGACGGTAATAACAGAGCTGTCCGTCAGAGGCGAAGGTTCCGGCTTCGGAGGGCCTTTCCATCTCCTTTCTCTTCCTCCGCGTCTCCACTGCAACACTGGCCTGCCAACGATCTGTCAGTTATTTTTGCTCTCCCTGATATCCCTGATGCTTTCATAATCGTCTCGAGAGCGCTGTGAAGACTCCCCCCCCCACCCTATACCTTACTCCGAGTGCTGAAAGGATGCCCGTTTCCTTCTCGAAAGGGGAGTAGTAGTAGGATGAGAAACCGAGAAGGCCTCGCAAAGAGCTTTTTGCGTGTCTTGCTCGCCTTTTTTTTTTCGCGTGCGCTTGTGTGGACCTTTTTTTTTTTTTGTTGTTTCTTTTATCATTTCTTGTAGCTATAATTGAAACTTTTTCAGGTAGTCGCTTGTTTTACCCCCTTTTTTGCGCTGTTGAATGAACATCAGTTGTTTTTTTTTTTCTAATCATTTGGCAGGGGAAGAAGGGGAATCGTCAAATTACTGTATAATCGAGGGTAAACAAAAGAGAGTTCATAAAAACGCGTCGCCGCGAGATAATGAGGTGACACGTCCGTCAGAGATTTCGTTTTTTTTTTTTTTTTTTTTTTTCAAAGGCCAGGAAAATATTTTCAAAAGCTCAAGTGTTGCGTAACGAAATTTTAGACTCACGAAAATATTTTCTTCCAGCGTATTACAAGACATTTCGTCTCTTACTGTGTCGAAACAATTATTTTTGGGGGTATTTCTAATAATAAAAATGTTTGGTATGTCGTGTTGCTTCATTTTTTGTTGTTGTCACTGTTAAAAAAACAAAAACATGTCACATTTGAATATTATGCAAATTAACGCAATATATACCCCAACTATTTTTTTAAAACCCATAAGCAATGAAATTTCTTCTTCTCTTGTGTTTCAGGTAAGCGGAGGCTCTTCAGCGTACAAACAAACCTTCACCGCCACCATAACGATAATTGAGTAAGACCAAAAGAACATTTCTCGTTTAACAATTTTATTACAAGTACAGCAGCATAAGGTATGTTTGCACGCGTAAACAGGACGAATATAATAAATAAACGGAGAAAATATCAAAGGCCCCGAAATTAACCCGAAAAACTGGCGCGTGTGTGCCCGCTGGGCGCGGCATAAATCAGTTTTATTAATCCAAAGCAAAACGCGGGCAGCTGCGCGCACCACACCGCCCCGAAAGCGAAAATTAATAAAGCATGAAAAATTATCATCGCGCGACCTCATACTATTACACGCACCGGCGTTTTGATGCCGTTTGAGCGCGACACTACATGCTGCACCACATTGGCAAATATGTACATACGCGGCACCGGCTAGCAATCTGGAATAATCAGGGGCTACTTTGGCGCTCGCACGCATACGCGGATATCCGGCTTTGGTTTCCCTCCATCTCTGGCCCCTCCCTCCCTCGTCGTCTCGGGATCGCGAATCCGCGTTGGTAATTAAGTAAATGCGCATGTATGTATACATATAACGCGGAAACGCTGCCGCGCGAGAGTTGCGAATCAATCTTCCACATGCCAAGCTTTATGCAAATTCCCCTGTGTGTGCATACCTACAGTGCCGCTGTTGTAATCCATTGTACGTTCGGGTATGTGTGTGGGCACTTACAAGCTCAGGCACATGAAAAATTCCACAAAAAAATCATCAAAGCGAATTACAGTTTCAAAAATTCCTTTTTTTCATCACAACTTGTAGCGGTGGAGGTTGCTCGAAAACTAACAGCACTTACAATACATTACGCGGAAGGAGCTTTCGAGTGAGCCGTTAAAATAACAGAGAGGGTGTTTAAACTTGATACCTGTATCTTTACGATTCGCTAAGTCGTGTTTTAAAATTTTGTGAGGGAACTATATCCCGTAATACTTGTACCATCCACTTTTATAAAAGAGCTGCTTTTGGATGTTTCCTTTGTTGAAATATTTTTAAAAATGCCATTTTTGTCAACTGTTTTCGTACTTTTTTTCAGAATTGGTAAAATTAGGGAAACATTGAGAAAATAAGGGGCACACATATCTATACCGCGACTGTTTAGTGATGATATCCATAAAGATGGATTATTTTTTTAGGAAATTTTATATTTCCGGCATTGTAAAAAACCGAGAAAAAGGCACCACAGAAACAAGAGATGATTTTCCGCGTGATTCCCGGTATTCAACGCGCGCTAATTGCGCAATCACCGACAATAGAATCGCCGCGTATCTCTCACGGAACACATGCACCCTTGGGCCGCGCCGCCAAAACAATAAAAAACGCTCATCCGCGCATTGTATACAACAATACACCCGCATGAACGAGAGTTGCTTACCGAGAAAATAACAGCAACGGGTTATATCGCTCGCAAAAAAAATAATGGACGCGCCGGGATGGTAGACAGGCGCTATTTTATAATAACGATAACAACAATCATAATAGCAGTAATAATAAAATCCATCCCCGCGCGCACAAAGCGCGGTCGGTCAGCCAAGCCGGGCGTGCCAGCCCGAGGCGAGCCTCGGAAATCAAGCGCGAATCGGGCACCCGCGCGATTTGCTCCCTTTGTTCTCTCTCTATTTTGCTGCTCTCTCGCGTTTTTCCGTTCGGCAAACGGGGTGTGGGAGGGGGGGAGGAGGGGAGAAATCTAGCTCTGGTCGTCTGCCAGAGGCTTCGCGCGCCACGGCGCTCGACTAGACGTTTTCTCGAAATAACGCGTAATCTTTCTCTATTCTTCGCTCGGGCATTGTAAGTAGGTATACGTGTGTATATATGCGCGTGGCAGTAGCCGGTGGCTTCCATCGAGATTAGTCACGATGCCAAATGGTCCGAGCGCGCGTGTGTGTGGAAACCGCAAAGGTGGTGGTGGGCGCGGCTTTTCTATTAAAATTGCAAATGTGCAGTAACACGAGCCACAATATGTGTGTGTGTGTGTGTGTGTGTGTGTGTGCTTGTAGGGAAGGAATCGTGGCAGGGCTGATAAATGCTTGGGGTGAGGCGACGCCCCGGGCTTATTTTACAATGTGCGCCTGTCACTTTTCGAGGACGGCTCGGGGGATCCCGGTGCTTTTGTTTTGCCTCTAGGTGGGCTTTTGCGTGTGGGCCACAATTTCGATCGGATCGGAGAGATTTAAATTAAAATTTTGTGTTTCCTATACGCATTGAAAAGCCGTAACAACAATGCCATCATCACGTTCTCAACTTCGTTCATCTAATCATCAAAGATGTGGGCTTTGATTTCAATTTCTCAAGGCCCTGTGGTATGCGCCACGTCTGGTCATGTTTACCATGCATATAATGGGTATTATCGCTTGACACGTGCATGAGCACTCGATACATGCAACTCCCTAAAATATAGAAAACAATCGATGATCAGTAGATACATATAACATGGCCTTAATAGTAAAAACAAATATTTTATGAAATCTCAATTGAAAAACAGTAATTTAGCCTTTATACCAATTCAAATACTCAAAGTTGTTTTTCCAAAGCTATATTTTATAAATAAAAATTTGTACTAACGTTGCTTGCAGCTGCAAGCCCGTCTGTCTACTCTACAAGGACGAACTGTACGGAGCAAAAAAAAAAATTGGAAAATAATAGAGCATATTGAAACCCAATTATTATGGTACGGCACAGTGAATCGTGATAGTAGAGCAACAAATAAGAAATTCACATATTTGTTGGGACCGAAGAGTGAGAAAAAAGCAATCAAACTGCTTGGGATGTATCAATCCATTCCCGTAAAAGAATACTATCCCTGTTTTTTCTCTTCACGCGACGGAGGCAAAAAAAAAAGAGAGACGCGGTAAGAGCTCTCGGTTGGAGTGACAGCCAGTGCGCCAGTGCCAGCGAGATATGAGTATATATATATATTTTATTCTCTCCCGCTCGGCCCATATCTCGAACGCCGTATGGAATAAACGGCCCGTGCGAGTAGACGCGCTCCGCAGATCGGACGCGAAATTTCAGCGGACCACACCACGAAAAGGACAGTCGTCTCTTTCTTGGAGTATACCCATATACCAGAGTGATCGCTCGAGTTTTGGCTGCGCTCGCCTCTCATGTACACTCTGCACCTGTAGTTTTTTCGGTCAGAGTTAATTGACGCGCATATATATACATCCCCTAATTCCGATGTATTATAATATTATTCATTTTTGCGAATACAAATATAGTTTTGAATTAACGAGGGATGACGTTACTGTGGCGGTGCTCGTGCATAATAAACATGTATATACCTATGTGTATTTTATAATTTGCACCGCGCGACGAGATACCCGTCGTGGGAACGGTGATCGATGCGGAGTTTAAGGATTCACATTCATATTAGAAAGTAAAAATCTGCAAATTTATGAAAACGCGAGCGCTCGAGAGCGGAAAATCCCGTGATTTATTGTTGCAATTTATGTTGTCTGGAAATCTTTAGGGAATATGATTTATCGCCGTTTATTTTTAGAGAGCGCGCGCGTGTGTGTGCTTCGTTTAAAACTGTTTTTTTTTTTTTTTTTTTTTTTAAGAGGAAGCCGCATCCATCAATTTAAAAGTAAAAAAAAAAGGCTCTATACAACTACTCGCTGTGAAGCAACTTTTATTCCGTAAAAAATTCAATTCGCAACGCAATGGCAAGGCGTCCGACATAACGATTTCCGAAAGAGCGATCGTTAAATTGACGCATTCGCTCGTCCCCTCGTCACTTTGTGTACACAAGATATACCTTTCCGGAAGCAACGACATATCGTTTCCCGTGACAAAGTGTTAATGTAATTCCCAAATACGCTTGGCAGGTCAATATTTTTTTTTCTTGCTGCTTATATGAATGGGGTGCGACGCCGTCGAGTTTCTCTAGAAATAGTTTCCACTTCCTCCGTACTCGATTTTTTTCCATACTCCATCTGTGTCTATATATATATATATGTACCATCGAAGGCAGAAAATGTTCCCACGCCAATCTTATAAGATATACGTACCATCTCACGTGCTCCAAAGTACAATTGTTGAAAAGTCATGAAAAAACGTGTTATTGAGAGAAAAAAAAATCAATTTTACAAACAGCACAAACATATTGTAGCAATGTGAATTTTTTTTTTAATCGATCGAAACAAGGAGTACAAAACTTTTGATGATAGCCACACGATGTTACAGGTGGTGGGTTTTGCAACGGGAGGCGTTCGCGTCCCTCCCTCGTTTCGTTGCCATCATCTCCCTCTCTCCAACTCGAAAGAAAGCGAGCCAGTGTAGCGCGGCGCGAGTCAGATGCTGGCTTTCCAAGCCACCGCTCGTCTCTCGCGTAAATGTATATTATACCTATACTTGATATCTATATTTCGGTGTGCGTTACCTTTTTTTTTTTTTTTTCTTTCCATCGACGACAGTGCGATGACGCGTCTCACCGCTCGTTTACTGTTGGTGATGATGATGATCGTGCGCCGTGACGCGCTACTCGATGGTTTGCGCGCGTGTAGAGGGTAGCAACGATCACGTGGTCGTTGCCGCGTATAAGCGATTATTCGAGCAAAGTTCGCTCATCGGCTTGCCAAAAAGAAGAAGAAGAAGAAGACGATGGGTGCGCGTGTACAATGACGTAACCGGGAATCTAGTGTTGGCCGAGTGCCGGGTTGGTGATGCTTTGGAATTTCGTGTTTTTTTTTTTTTTCCCCCTCTCAAAGGTGTATACAGTTTTTTTTAGTGCGTGTAGAGTGTTATCACCACACACGGCTTACAATTGATTTGTCCCCCGGAATAGGTCACTTGGGTGTGCGCGTCGTTGTAGGCTTGTGATGATTTTTCATCTTTGTTGTTTTATCATCGATGCGCCACGCGATATCTACATACTTTTTCTCGGAGATCGGTAACGGCACGAGACCGTGATCTGTTGCTAAAGGTAAGTCGATACTTACACGAGATGAGAGATAGGAGAAATCATAAATTTTTCTTTTTTCATCGCTACTCAATCGACGAGACACTCACTCCTCTAAGGAGGAATGAAGAAAAAAAATGATAATAGTAATAAAACATAAAGCATCAGGTATTTTTTCAGTATTCACTTTTACGAGACGCGTCTGCGTGGTATCGAGGTGTGCGCATTTTTTTTTTTTTTAACTCGTATACAGCCGTGCGTGCGTGGTTACATCTCGCGCAAGTCGAGCTTGCGGGCCAAGCAGCGAGTGAGAGACAGGTGTACAACCTATACGTAACACACGCGCATACCTATATGAGAGAGTCAGGATTGCAAAGGGGGTAAGAGGGGGGGGGGTGATGTGTGTGCTCGTGAATGCGCGTCCCGTAAAAGAGATCGGGAGCAGCGGTCGAGGTATGCTTGAAAATACGCGACACACACATGGACGGGAATAGACGAGGAAAATCAGTGCTGGTGCTGTAGCGCAGTGTATAGTAAAGCGGCAGCTGCATGCCTTCCTCCGTATATAATATACCGGCTGGTCGTTATTTCGGAAACTGGCGACCTTCCACGCGGTTACCAGAGCACGCGTCGTCGTACTATACTCGTATATGCTCGTAAATGTCTGTATACATATGCATACGTGCATTTGTATATATAATATGTGTACGTGATACGGGCACCAAAACCACAGAACAATGATGATTTCGCGTCGGACTGTATATTATGCTCTCGCCGGCCGTAGTGCGTATATGCTACGCCGTCGCCGCTGCTGCAGACATTTCCTTTCGCAATTGGGTCAATCTACCACTAACGAGAGAGAGATGCCCCCCTCCGCCTGTCTCGTTTCCACGACTATCCACACGCATTTGGTTCCTCCTCTCTGCCGTATACGTGCGATAGCGTGTTTTTTTTTTTTGTAATTATTCATTTTCGATAGGGAAAAATGTGGGGGCTTTTTTTTTTGGTATCACATCTCTATTTTTTATTAATTTTTCGGTTGGTAGGACAATCAGGAATCTTGCAATGTATTTTTGACCCACGTCTAGATAAGCTGAAAGTATTTTTTTACGATATCAATGCTGACTACATGTAGGTATGGCAATACGATGTAAATTTGTTTTTTCTAATTCTGGATTTCAAATAAAGAACAAGTTGTATTGATGACTCGTCTCAGACGGTCCTAACCTACTCGTCTGTATCTACTTAATTTTGCAAACGATGAACTTTTAGTTTAGGAGGTGTAAATGCAAATCACAATTGCAATAAAAAATAATGTTACACCTCAAGCGTGATTGATAAATGTGGGGTGTCTGTTGGCGTGGGTCGTTCAAACAAATAAACTCTCCCTTTTAAGAATCACGTACGCGGTAAACAATTATTTTACATTTTTTTACTCTATTAAAAAAGCGTACTTTCACGATTTTTTACACTCCCCTCGTTTTGACGTCACGAGTGTCGTGAACAACAAAAACCATGCGTCACACGGAGCGTTGTTCAACAAATTGTCGTTTGAATAAAAGTGAATAATAAAAAAAAAAGGTTTATTCTACACAGAAAAAAAAAAAAATATTATAGCTGTTAAACAAAAGAGCAGCGAACGTTTAACGGCCGGGCAGCATTCAAATCTCGAGTGGTAATTTCGCAAGACTCGCAAGCATCGTGCATCACATGCATTCGTAATCACACCAACCACCTGTACGTACACACACGGAGTTACACGGTGCGCCGTATCAAGTTGGAGTGGAAAAGCAAAAAAACCAAAAAAAAAATCCCTCGATGTCTATTATGGCAACTGACAGGCATCAGTTAACAACGCAAGTCTCGAGGGAGCATTTAAATTACAGATTCTTCTTTCTTCCACTGCGCACTCGTGGCATATAATATACCTAATACAAACACACACGTACGTATGCAAGAGAGATAGGGAGCGCGAGTATGGCAGCCGAGACGTTTTGCACGTACACGAGCTCGTAGTGTGTACTTGCAGTTGGCGTTAATTCGTCGAGGCGCGAGATTTACGACCGGCTGACCGTGAACGGTATGCCGCGTATGTGTAACCATCCGCGCGTACACCACTGCAGCCTATATACATATATATACCGACTGCAACGCGGGAGCGACGCGACGTGGAATTCTCGGCGATTATTTGGGCTTCGGTGAGGAAACCGCCGGGCAGGCCTCGCTCGAGAGCGCGTGGGCGGCGCACAATGGAGGGACTAGTTTTCACGAAATTGCGTCTCGGTGGAACTCGGGAGTGGCGCGAGCGAAGATAAAAAAAAAAAATCAACCCAAGTGACAAACATCACGGACTGGTGGAACGAGTCGAGCTCCGGAGAGCAGCTGCAAGTTTCGGATGTAAGAAAAAAAAGACGTCATTATTCTCGGTGTCTCCTGTCCTCTTCTTCCATGCACTGCTCGCAGTGTGTGCCTGTAATGACGGAATCACAGCTGTAGCGCTCAAAGGAGAGCGACGGAGAAAAGCAGTAGCGCCCGCCGGTACAATATTATATTAGAAAATTCCCCTCCCCGTGGCTCTTGCGCTATACGCAACGCTGCCACGGCCGCGTATCCATCCGGGAAGTGAATCGGAAGAAAGGCCACCTCGTGGCTTTGTTCTCCGGGAAAGAGAAGAGCCGCGAGAGGGAGGGAAAGGAAATTATCCTTTGCCCCGAGCTCTTCGCCCTCCCAACGCGCTCGTCCACCCAACTGGCAGAGGTGTACGTATATATGTGTCCCACTATATACATGAAGTAGGTAGTCCTCCATCCTCTGATATAATACTTCTTTTTCTGCACACGCGCTCGCTCTCATTTCTCTCTACGGACTTTATTTTAATTCTTTGACGTATAAGGGGCAGGCCAGGATGTGTATAACCAACCAAACGCAAGGCTTTGAGCGGAATTGGTGTTTAAATTTCATCCCACCTCGTTGTTGCCGCACACCCTGATAGTAGGCCCCTCCCCTCCCTGATGTTGCGAAACATTTTTAGCTCTTCTCTTTTCGCCCTCCCCATCCTCGACTGATTCGTACTAATTTGTTTTCAAGAGCAAAGAACGACTATCGCGTATAGCACCGGTGAAAACGCAGCGTGGAAATTAAAGGGGAAAATAAATCGGTTGGGTATAGGAGGTGGAGGGATCCGCAAAAGTTGCAAGGGAGATGGCGAAGAGCAGCGCTTTATACACCCTTGGATCCCGTGCACGCTGAGGGAGCTAGCCGTGTACAGGTATAACGAGTATCGGTGCAGAGAGGGAGAGAGGATGCCTTATCAAAAGCGTCTTACGCGCCGGTTGCCAAGGTAACGCGGATGGGCGAGTATACCGAGCGAGCTATATACACACACTGCAGGGAGGGTACGGGAGCCACGACCGCGTCTATACACCTCCTATTATTATGTGTACTCGCTCTATGTATATATACGGCACATCCTGTCCGTTTCTCTTCCTTTCCTCCGCGTCCTCTGTCCGTTTCTCGGTTTCTGCGTAACACTGATGCCCCGACGAGCTCGCTGTGCACTGCAGTGTATAACTATAGTGGTACGTGTATATTATACATAGGTGGGTGTAGTGTGTATACGAGCGCGATGGGTACACTCGTCACCCGTACCTCTGTACCTTTTCCTCGTCTCTCGCAAGCTCCTTTGATGTTACGCTCGCGCCGTGTTATAATAGAGTTTTCTTCTTTCATCATTTAATTAGTATAGGGGGTACACCGTTGCTCTTTCCTCGAGTTCCTTTGGAAGATAGGGACACCACCTTGCACTCGTTTTGCCACAAGTGAGGACTTATCAAACGTGTATACACGTGTACATTGCAACAGTAAAAAAAAAAAACTAGCAGATTTTACAGCTAAATGCGATGCAGGACGAAAGGGGGTGAAAAAGTTTTGCCCCCATGGTGTATCGGCTCGTCAAATCTCGAGCGGGCCGTATCACGCACGCGCCAACTATCAATAGACTGGTCACAACAAGCGAGAGCAACGATGTCAACAAAAACAGCCGATGGGGAAAGTGCGGGGGAGAGAGAGGGAAAAAAAAAGACAAAAATAAACCAGCCCGAGCTCTGTGTGTAACTTCATCGGTTTTTCCTCCCCGTCGCGTGGCAAGGTGGATGATGCTACTGTACGAGCCAACGACAGCTGTGCCGTACTACCACTCTCTCTCTCTCGTTGAATCCCAAACACGCCGCGTCCCAGTTCATCTTGACTGTTCGAACGCACGCACACGTGGACCGGAGCCGCCCTGTTATTTTCTCGAAAGGGCCGCGCGCTCGTAAATCCATGGCACGACCTTTTTGGCGTAGGAACTTTGCATGCTCCGCTCGCGAGAGGAAGGGAGGAAAAAAAAAAAAAACGGGGGGAGGAGAGTAATGAAAGCCGAGATAGTCGCATCAAGTTATCTCCCTGCCGCCGCGCATGGAAGAAGAAGGGCGAGCTCAGCCGAGCGAACGGGTGCTGGATTTATTGGGACAAGTCGCTGGGTTATATAATATATACATACATCCACCTATACTCGTACACACACACACACACATATATATATACAATATAACTGCATAGATAAGTGATTGGCCACTGCTCTATCCGGTGGATGGTTATTTATTGTTTTTTTTTCATCGGTACACGATTTTCCATCGCGCGCGCGCACTTGTACGGTAGTAAACAATGGCTCGAAAAAGTGCAAAGTGAAACATTAAAAAAAAAAAAAAAAAAAAAAAAGAAAATCCTCGAGCCTCTTGATGCAGCGTTCGTCGCGCTACACACACAGAGTAATACCCTCGTACACCCTTGGCGAGGAGAAGAGTGTTTATGGGCCTTGGAAGCGAGCAAGAACCCTGAGCTTGGCATCGGCAGGTGATAAGTGGCCGGCGCGGTCGTTACTCGCAGGTTCTTTAATTTCTTGCCTCCGCGGCGACTTTTCTCCCTCTCGGGGAACGAGTGCCCGAGTGCCGGGGCAAATAAACCCGAGAGAGAGATTTAGCCGCGGCGACGGGTGTTTTTAAAAGCTCTCGATCGTCTCGTATTTTCCAAGGTTGCGGCAAAGGGATTTCGCGATCGAGTGTTGTCGTGGAAAATAGTTGAGGGTGGGGGGGGGGCATAAGAAGCGATTACAATTAGGGTTTTCGAGTGGTGGCAGAAGCTTCAGGTGGAAAAGGGTTGTTCTCGGTGAAAAGCGGGACAACCGCAATTTACCCCCCCCCCCCTTGAGGGATCAAGAGGAAATATTCAAGTACGCCACTGTTGCCCGAAGCAAGCCGGGGGATGATGATGGGCCGCTCTCGAGGCCGACTTGAACTACTGTCTCTTATTTCCCTCCTCCTTCTATCCGGTGTCAAGCGCCCTCTTGGCTTCGGGGTGAAGGAGGAAGACGAGAGTTCAAAGGGAGGCGAGGCAATGACGGCCCGAGGAGGCTTTTTTGGCGACACTCCAGCCAACTCCGCGTAAATACACCCCGACGTCGCTACATTTTCCATTTCGTCCCTTAATTTTCACTTCCGCGCCCACCCGTACATCTTTCCCAGAATCTCTTTGGGGATTCTCGTCGGGCTTTGCAGTTGCTCGCGTATAGTGACGCTCAATGAATTTCTTCGACTTTGACAACAAGGGGAGGGAAAAGTTGATTTTCAATACCAATGGACTCGAGTTGTTTCCATTCCACGAGCGTATACGTGTATGGCGCAGTGCAACCAGCGAGCGACAAATGTCGGGAGGTGGGGTGAGAATCACCCGAAAAAAGAGGGACATTCTAATGACGGAAGGGTTGTCGGCTGGAGAGAATAACATACAAGCGGCGCGCGCGAGCGATGATTACGATGGCGGCTGGTGTTGCGCGTCGAAGATTTAGAAGCCACTTTGAGCCGTCACTTAACGTCTATTTTCGAGTATAGACGCCGAATGTATTTTTCGAGAGCCGAGAGGGGCAAACGACGGCCTTGTCTCTTCTTCTTTTTTCTTTCTTCACTCAGCTCGCGACATCCCTCTTCGTTATTGGTGTCCCCGTCCATCCTGAATTTCTCGGGAAAAAGACGTTTGATTTATTTTCACAGCCAAGTGGCCGTTAACGAGCACGAATTTTGTATTTTTTCACCGTACGCGCTCGCGTGCAGGACGTTGTTTGCGCAGTGTCCATCTTGATAAGATTCCACAAAATTATACCAATGACCAATCGAACTGTTTTTTATTTACTTCCGTGCACGAGCAAACAAATACCTATAGACCCCTCCCCTTCCCCACCTAAACGCACCTCGTTCCCGCAAGCAAGACCAAAGCTACGTGACATTGAAAGTAATCCATTTCGCACGGATAATGTGCAACCCACTCATACTTACATTGTACGGATACTTGTAGTATACATACGTATAGGTATAAGTGTATAGCAAGCCGTGGGCGATAATTAATGCAGAGACGCAACACAAATTAGCAAAATCGCGGTCAGTTTGTCGACCAGAGAAAGGGCCAGGGGGGGGGGGGAGCTGCTACTAAGGTCCATTTAAATGCGGCGTCTGTTCTGCTCTCGGCTTAATATAATTCGGAATTAAAACGCACAAGCCCACGAACGGAGGCGGCAGGGGGAGTACACGGGAGGAGGTGGTAGCTCTCTCGGGTGGTATATACAGGGGGAGGAGGGAGAGAGACTCTGGAGACTTATCCGCTCGTAAGCGGCATTCCGGTGCTGCTGCTGATGTTGGCTGGCCGGCTCGAGATTTTATGCTAATTGGCTCTATATAGGGGATGCCGAGGCCACTTTAAACTCGATTCTATTAATACACGGATGCGCCGCTCGTGCTTAAGTCTATATACCTATACGCCCGTGTGTGCGTTTGTTGTCTACCGGTCCTCGTGTGTATATACGTTTTGGAAGTGTAAGTGTACTTTAGGTTCGGTCAATAGTTCGTTTCCGCGTTTTATCGGTCCCATGTGAAAAATCATCGGTCCCTGTGTCGTTTTAACAAATACGATGTTCAAGAAATGTTTCCACGAAAAGTCATCATTTTTCGTATGATGGAAAAAAAAAAAAAAAAAAAAATAGACAAAAACGTAGGATAAAAAAATGGCACTGGTTACACAAGTGCCATTTTGATCCAAGTATGTACGTAAACCAGGGGGAGGGGAACAATGTACAAACGGGCGTGTATACGTATAATACACAATTATTTAGTCTACGCGTGCATTTCGCGTGATCTCTCGCTATTAAATCCACAATGGATTTATTTATTTGTTTATCCAACGCGAGACGACACGCGTTCACGCCCACCGAGCCCCCGTCTCAAAGAAACTCGATGTATATATAGCGTTTGCGCTAAGCGCGCCATTACCTTATACCTAAATCGAGCCAAACGATCCCCACACGCGATATCTCTCGTCCGGCTGTCGGCGCGAGACCTCTCTCTCGCTTCTTCTTCTTCTCCTCCTCCTTCTGTTGTTATTGCAAACAAATGTGCAAAATTTCCAGATGCGCTCCCATAAAACGGCCGACTCTCGGCAAGTTGTACACCCACTTTCGCGCGTCCGACAAACTCGGCCCTTATTTTTCTAAACTTTTATTACAGTATACAATATTATTGTACAATGCATTTGCGTATATCTGTAAAAACCAATCGTATAATGCGAGTACAGAGTATGTTATCTTGTGCGGTTACGTATACACTATGATTGGTACGAAAAATCGCAATACCATGGACTTTCGTTAAAACATGTTAATCCAACCGAGGTGTCGAGACTATTAGTCTTCGCAAGCTCGCGTGCTCACTTATTGCACATGTCGTTCGTCTCTGTTTGGTGTACATACAAGTGTGCGCGCGTCAGTCGTAATTTTCCAGCCAGTGGGGGAAGGCTGCGTTGACAGGCGTATACGGCTTGACTCAGCACCCCGAGCAAATATTAGCAAATTGTACCTGTGTACGAGGGTACGCGTAACCCTTGCACCCTCACCCTTACAAGGTCATCTCTAAACCATGTAGAGTTGAAGAAAACAAAAATCCGCTTTGGTGGAATTTGTGCTGCTCTTTCCTTCTCCCCGAACATTAAGAAATTGGGCAAATTGACACTTTTATTTTAATAAGTAGGGGCGCACCCAACTGAACTTGACACGCATTGAGATGTAAAATTTGTAAAAAAAAAACAAATGTGTCTCTCTTATTTTATCATTCGTATAGGCATGATATAAGGATTTGAGCATTTAGTCAACACACAGAAATATTGGCTTTTCATTTCTTTCGGACGACGCGTAGGGGAGGGCCGATAGTTTTTCTTTGAGCTTCCACGCGAAAGGCGGCCATAAGAAATAGTCCATAATATACACACACGCGAAGATTGCTGTTTGCTTTTCTCCCTCCTCCCCCCCCCCACCTATCCTCTGGCCACCAAAGTATTTCTAAACAGAGCTATTACGAAAAAGGCGGTATAAGCTTTGGGGGGAAAAAAACAGCCAGACGGACAGACGTGGTAGTTTGCATTAGATTTCCAGTCGAGCACTATAAGATAATACGTATCGAGAGGGCGGGGGGTAGGAGAGAGAGAGAGATCGTCTGGCCGCGTCTGCACGAGTGTGTGGGTGTATATATACCCACCGTCTGTGTACATATACTTATATAACATGCGGAGCCGAACTTGCTTTCCTTTCGGCTCCGAACGTCAAATATTATCTTTCGTGCCGCTACGATGATTCGAGGGACTCGAAAATACTACGCGGACAAATTGAGATCGGGAAAGAGCACATTTTAATGAAAATTAGCGCCATCATCCCGAAGCTAATGAAAATTGAAGAAGGAAAGGGGTGGGGGGGGAGGGAACGACGACGACGACGCTATTAATTTCGCAGAGAGTGTATACGTGTACAATGGCTCGTCGAGCCGAGTTTCGCGAGGAAAAGCACGTCTATCGCGGCTCAACAAGTAGGCGCGGTGTGCAATTATCAACAATGAGGGAAAAGCGCGGCTGGCGCGTCAGGGAGAACTCAAAGTTCGCCCCGAGTCCCGAGAAGCGGTGTACAATATATAGATATATGCTCTTCTCCGAGTACAACGGGCACCCTCCCTCTCTCTTTTTCTCCGTTTTTCTCCGTGTCGTTTAGCAATGGCGTTTTTAGTTTCTTCCTCTGTGTTATGAACATCCGAATTACCAAGTCCGAATGCGATAAATCTCTTTCCCTCTTGGCTATACTTTTGTGCCCCCGAAAACTTTGACCATCGGTCCGACTGTCTATATACATATATACATTTGGCGGTGAACTTTGATATTAAAATCGACGCGTGAGGAATGGTACGCCAGCAACCGCTGTTACGCGAGAAAGAACAAAATTGAGGAAAATTACGAAAAACAGCAGTGATTTCGGTGTAATATCTATATTATATAGTCCAAAGCTCGAGTTTTTTCAACCCCAAGGAGATCAAAGTACTCTCATCGGTACGTATTTGTTCGGATAACAGAAAATAGAAAAGAGGAACGTGTCGTGTACCATTTTTGAAAAGATCTATTTCGTAGATACGTGTGGACAACACTGCAGGCACCGAGTGTGCAAGTGTTTTAATCCCCGAATGTTCAATGAGGGGTCGCAAGTCGCGATAGAAAATGGGAGAAGGGGGATTATTAATAGCGCGCGCTGCTATTTTTGTGGCCGCGCAAGAGGGAAAGGGAGAGCCGTTTTCAAGTGGATTGTCGTCTGGGTGAGCTCCCCCTCCGCCGAGCCGACAACAATCGACTCATCGATCAAGTGTGCTCCACATACGCGCGCTCCTGCACAGAGCCGGCGCGACGGTCACTCGCTGCCCCAGAGTATATTGAGTGTCCTCCTCTTGTGATTTTCGCCCGAGTGACAGATTTATGACGATCCGTGGACCGATGGTGGACGCGCGCTCTTTTCGGGGAAACGACGAATGGGAAATAAAAGGAAAGAACGGAGGAAAGAAAGACCGATGGGGCAAGAGTTGTAATCTCGGTATATCTGACGTGCACGCGCGGCTGCCTCGCTTTACGGTTTCGGATAGTCGTAAAACTTTAATTGCCGCTGCACGAAAATCGTCTCGAAGAGTGTGTGTTTTACCTTTGCCAAGATTTAATAAAAAAAAACCCCAACATCATTGAAGTTTCGCTTGGCCGAAACGCTATGAAAAATCTCCCCCAAAAAAAAAAGCTCAAAGATGTTCACAGTCCTTGTTCTCACGTAAGACCGCAATTACAAAGTTTACGAGCCTTCCCTCCGGAGCTCCGGCTTTTTTCTCTCGGATAATCGCGGGAGATCTACTGCACGGATGGGGAAAAAAAATTAAAAAAAACAAACCCCCGGTGCTCTGACCTTCCATTTGTTCCGCGAGCCCCACCACCACCACCACCGCTGCCAAGAGAGTCGCGAAGAAAAATCCAGAGATTTAGAGGCAGCCTCCGGCGACGGGATAAACCTTATCGGTCGCTTCCAAAGCTCGGGATGCATCCTCTACTGCCTCGCCGTTTTGATTCCTGATGGGCGTGTTAATTGAGCACTTACCTATCGATTTTTATGATTTTCCGTCGAGCCGATAAGGAAGAGAGCACGTGTCCGGGGAAGCTGGTTTTCATCGGATAACACCCGAAGGAGGGGAGAAAAAGGGTAACCGAGAGAGTCAAGAAAACTCTGTCGAGTGCAGGGTGGACCCGAAAAAGCAAGCGTATCGCCCAAAGCTGCGGCGTCTCGAAAACTGGAACTTTGGGTGAGAGAGAGAGGGGGCTCTAATGAAAGTTTGCAGTAGACACCAGGTGACTTATAGCGTCGGAAAGTTGCTCGGCGAAGCGATCGGACTTTTCCCTCCCCGCCGCGAGACGAGGGAGAACCGCGCGAACGAGCCTCGACGCGATATATCCGCGACGATAACGTAAATATATCCGAGGATCCAATCCAACGGCCGTGCTGGGCTCCGTTAACGCCCCCCACCCCCTACTTCGCGTTATCGCTCCATCTATCTTTGCCGTTCCCCCCCCCAACCTACTATCCGTTCTCTTTCTTCCGGCGCGCGTTTCTCCACGGGGCTTTGTCCGACTATTTCGCTTTTGTTTCACTTCCGCGTGGCTCTCTCCTCCCCCTTTTTTACTTTTTCACGCATTTTTCCCTCCCCTACGAGCTTGCGATCGATTCCTCGTTGAAAGTGCACTCGTTACATCGTGTCACGACTGAAGTGGAAATGGGGATGGGCGAGATGAATTATCGAAATGTATGTACCAATATTATAATGTATCGTGTGGAAATTGATAGAGAAAATTAATAGTCGTTCCCTCATTTGTGCCATCGACTGTTGGGGGGCAATAAACTCCCTACTGCTGCTGTATATACTCTTGTACTATAGGATCACATTATAATTGAAATCATCGTCGGTTGTATACTACGTACTTTCGGGTGTTACAACGTAGCGTGTGTATATAACTACGAGAAAGTTTGTTGTGTCGTTGCAATATATGATTAATTTGACAGCAACCCGGAGTAAATGATATTATTTTATCGTGACGCATCGATGATTAATTTCCATCGACTACCGATGGGAACGGGCATCGACAACAACTGCCCGCCATCGCTTTTCATCCCTCGCAGAGTAAGTAAGTATGTATGTATTATCATCCAGCTCGCATTGTGCCCGCGAAAACTCGAAGCTGCACCGCGGGACTCGTAAGAATATAACAAAGTGCCATTCGCTTCCGCGCTTGCGTTTTCCTCGCTTCACATGGACAGAGAGCGCGCAAACAAATGTATGGGTGGAAAGGAGGAGACATTAAGCTGTCGCCGACGTTTGCCCATAAATTGAAGTGCGCCCCTCCCCCCCCCCTGTCGTTTACGGGTGACTTCTTTCTCTCCCACGCTCAAGTGCCGTCTTATTTAAATCATCCGCAAAGCCTCTTAATATTAAAAAATCGCTCTCTCTCTCTCTCTCTCTTACTCGCTTATACATGTACAGCTACTGAAACAGAGAGTTGCCATCCCTTTGCCGTTTCACATATGTACTGTGCCTCATCATCCCGGCAAGGACTCGAGAGCCGGACATTTGTCTGCATTATCGTCACGATTTCACGCTCGGATGTAACCACTCGAGTATTACGCAAGAGGGGGAGGCTTGATTTTATTTTTCGGGAGCACGAGATTTTATTCCGAGTTTTCACGCTATAACGACATTCTACATCTGGGGGGTCCTTCGATGGTTTTGAACGATTTTTTATGACGGCATTTTTCTTGGGTAGGTAATACACCTTATCCGAAAAATATGGAATCATCGAGAGTGGAGCAAATGGCGATAAGGCATTTATCCGTAAGGACTATCAGTTGGATGAAGCGTCGTCGGTCCTCTGCGCGTAGCTGCAGGTGGCTCCGGCGAAAGAGGGAGGGAGCGGTGACGTTGTCCGTTGGCGCCCTGACGTTTACGTCGGCCGAACAATGCGCATGTAAATTTGACACGGGCGCGTGTGTGGGTGGATGAAGCCGCCTTTTCATGGTCCCCTCCCCTCCTCTGCTATTTCGCTCGTACCGCCATGTGTGTGCGTGTGTGTATGACAGACGACGGGTAGGTGTTGCGGGAATTCTTGAAGCTCTGCCACGCTCGGTTTTCCCACCCGCGAGAGGCCCCTTTTGTGTACCTCTTTTTCAACCTCGCGAAGCTTATACTATGCACCGATGACTGGGTTTTTTTTCCCCCCGACTTGTATTGTTTTGTATTACGTGCCACTGCATTATCATGCATTTTCTCCCATGAATATTCAAACGGGGGGACGGTTGAGAGAGGAAAACTGCCCGAATTATCGACAAACTCTACATGCGATGGGAGCATCAGAAACAAAACAAAAAAATTAGAGACACGTTTGTTTGTTCATTTATTCATGAACGCACCGAATAAGAAAAATAAAGCGAGCACAACTAATTTACTTGGCAAATGGGAGACGCTTAGCTTCGTTTTACGACTGACGTAACTTTGCTTTCTTCGCGATATACCTGTCCCGAGAGTGTCAAGTGCAGCTTGGATGGACCAACCAAACGGTTTATTATTTCCCCGCAAAAAAACCAGGTTCACTTCGACACGCCGTAATGTAGGAGATGAAATAAACCATCATCTCTTCGCTGCCAAAAGTACATGCGCAAAGGGTGTGTTTGCAGGTTGCAGGGGCGGCTTAATTCGATTCGAAATTCACGGGAGAAATCCATTTTCGACTTAGCTCGCGGGTTACGCGCTTATCCTTGGGGGAGGACATCTTTTCCTAGCCATAGTTTGGTTCGTTAGCCCTGCCGCGAGGAGCAGCCGTACTTAGACCCTATAGCCGGGATTACGGAGCTTGATTCGATTAATGCGTAACCACGTGCGGGCTTGGAAAACTCTGGGTGGCACGTATTTTGGAGCTCGTGCACTATATTATGCATTCTTTGGCCAACTTGTGGCTCGAAATGTACGTTCAACTCCCTAAACACTTGGGTGCCCCTTTGAACGGAGTTTATAGGGTGACGAGTTTTAAAGTTTGCAACTCTTTTTACAACAGACTCAAATCAATCGTAATTTAAATTCACGCACTGGGTATATGTCTACAGTAGGTATATACACGGCTTAATCGCAATCGGGTCTGTCGGTGTTCCAAGCAAAAAGCCGAGCAAACGCGCTCATCACCTTCGGCAATCACCATAGCGACTTGATTAATCTGTATATTGATTGAAATGAGGTGCAGCGGTAAAGGTGGTGGTGGTAGCAGTAGCGTAAAAAGCTATAGGTGCAAGGGGGGCTATGGATGTATACTGGTTCGTCAAAGGGGGCGCGGAAGCTTGAATATGCATAACCGGCGGAAATCGAGTCGATCGCCGTGGCTGGTATAACGATAGTGGCTAGGTCGGCCGGTTGAATTGAAAATCCTCCCGATTTTTTCATCAGATATGCAGGGACTGCCGCGAATTAACATAAAATTAATTTACTCTACTCTCCATCGGACGGTGAACATGGACCAGCTCTTTCGTACCTCTACCTATACGTAATATTATATGTGTACACAAAAGTGGGAGTAAAAATTGAGGGGAGTAGTTGCATCTGGTACATATACAGATGGTAAAATAATAACCAAATGAAGCGTTTTTATCATTTAGTGAAGGGTCGTCGTAGAGCAACATCATCCTCACGTGCAATGCGTCTCTATAGTCCTCGATGGAAGAACATTTTACCATACGGATGTGTACTTGTCGTAATCACGTTTGCACGTATTATATGCACCGCATCGACAAGGGGCCTCGCGTTAGAAATATACATGCGTATATGTACAAAAAGAGGGAGGGAGGGAGAGAGCTTGACACGGAAATTTGTTCGTGCATAACCGATTTGGCGTCGTTTCAAGGCGTCCTCCTCCTCCTAGCTCTCCTTTTCTCTCTTTTCGCGCTGCCTACAGTTCCCTTTGCAGTATATACCCGGTAGCAGCATAGGGTCGCTCGCTTTAGTTCTGTATCCTCCTCCTCCTCCTCCTCCTCCTCCTCCTTCTCTTTCAACGCCTCTGTTTTACGATCAAAGTTCCGAACGACATTTGCACGTTGCCTACAGCACCGCCACCACACCTACTCATCCTCCTCTTTCCTCCATCGCCTCTCGCGTTCACTTTCCACTCCAGCGATGCCCAGCGCACTTTTGTCCGCGCGCACACGTATATTGTACGTGTATATAGATATTTCTCGTTTCCTCTCCGCCTCCACCACACCTATACGTATACATATATACATATACATGTATACATCTTTTTCCGGGTGCTTTTTCCGCCCACGAGCATTTTCATTCCACGGTGGCCATTCGCGCTGGCTGCACATCATCCGTGCAGCTTTTCCTCCGACCCGAACTGTATAACCCACCCCTTTTACCCGCATGTGTACCACCACCACCGCGTCGCTCTTTCCACGTGCCCGCGCTCATTCGAAAGGAGCGAACTCGGCTCGACTCTCTTTCTTTACTCCTTCCCCCCCCCCGCAGAGAGAGAGAGAGAGAAAGAGAGCTGTGTCATCCGCGTCGCGTAGGGGTGGGTGGTTTCTTTCCGCAATTGTGTTTACTCTTTCTAATTTCCGACCTACGAGAAGGTTATTGTATACTCCGCGCGCTTCGCTCCGCCGGACTATTATTGTTTCGTCGTAGGAACGTCACATTGACAAACTTTGGGGGATCTCCGAGCTGCAAGATTGGAGGATTGTTTGTTCGATGTCGCAGTACGAGAGTAAAAACAATATACTAATGATAATGTTTAATAAATTGTGGTGGTGTAGATACACATTTTGCAAGCTCATAGCTGAATACAAGGGCGTCTCTCCTCCACTTCTCCTTTCGGATCGATTAACTTTAATTACGCCCGAGCACCTCCGAAAAATGCCTACTTATACAACAGATGCGAGCGACTACTGAAATTTCTTTAACCCATCGGGTGTTCAAATAGGTCCCAAATGCTGCTGATGTCCAAAACGTCGCTTGTTGTCCTCCAATAAGAGCGAGTCATTTCGCGATTCTCTCGGTGCGTTTGGCTCGACCGGCCGAGAGCTTTTTATTTCCATGTACCGTATAGCAGTGGAGGGGCACTTTATTCCGGTAAATCGACGCTCCTCTTTCGGCTAACTATCCCCAAGCACGAATCGATTCGAGGACGGTAACGACGTTCGTGCACTCCCCAGCGAGAGTCATTTAGGAAGGGGTGTATCATCCATCTTTTCTTTTTTCTTTTTCGCTGATTTGACGAGAAGGATTTTCAAGTTTTGGTATTGCGATGCATAAAATTAAAGAAAANTATATCGACATATTTATTTTAAAGTTTACGGATCCATTTTATGGATTTAACATTTATTCATTTGTCTTCGTTTTATTTTGTCTACTTATCATTGTATTAATTTGTTGCTGTTATTATTAGAATAATAACATATTAAAAAAACGAAGTCTTACGCAAATATTAATCGATCTTTGTCTTTTCACGTTACAGAGTGACAGCGGGCTAGCGGAGCCAGATCCAGCTCAAACTGGCAGCATGACAGCCATCAATTCGGTAAGTCGAATTTTCACTTGCACCCGGTCATTATTTTTCTTTTCTTTTTATTTTCCACCCCTTTGACTGTGCTTGTGTGTGTGTGTATGTGTAAAAAGCAGCGAATAGGAAACAACAATCGCGGAGGGAAAAAACAACTTGGTCTCACCCCCCACCCCCCCCCTTGAACGCGGCGAGTCTCACCCTTTTGTTCGCTTGATTTTTCCTTTCACGTCGCTCACTGAAGAAAAGAAACAGAAATGGGGGAAAGGAAGGGGGAAACAGAACGGCGGCAGGTCCCGCAGTTTTGCCACGTGCGCGCACGCCCAGCGAATTTTCAAGTGGGCTCCGACTCACGGGTTTTTACGATCGATCTCCCGCACCGAGCTTTTTTTCCTCTCAGTGTATAGGTGTACTTCTCGCCGAAGAAGATATGAAGAAGTTTTTTCTTTCCTTGCAAGAGGGCGATTGAAAGAGTATATACATACCCACTTGTACATGCGGGGGGGGGGGTAGGTACATACAGGGGGTGCGTGTAGAGATTATTCTGCGATTAAAAATTAGCTTCAGGTTTGCCAAGGAAATTCGGGGGAGGGTGGAAGGCGCGTAGTTTTGCTCGCCTCTCCAGGGAGCCGGTGTCGCGGTAATGAAGCTTTGTACGATACATTATTATTTGACACGTAGCTCGTTCACGCAAATTAAGTTACCTGTTGTTGTTGGACGTGAAAAACACACGTATGAATGTATATGATTCATACGTACGTTTCGAGCTCGGACGTGTGAGTAAATATATTAATTAACGCGACAAACAGCCAATTGCTCATAACGCATTCATCACAAACATTATTGAAGGAAGGTTATTAAAAATCCCTTTCCCCCCCCCCATTCACGATCATCGTATAACTGTACCGTTACATTGACGTACAGCTGATTTTTTATTAAAATCGACGTAGGGGGTGGGGGGTAGGAAACTCTGATAAAATCCTTCTCTTGTAATTGCGATGGTTGTACAACGTCGTCGACGTCATCGTGTCTCAATTAACGTTATTGAAGCTTGCAGCTGGCCTCCGTGAAAATCACACGATGGACGGGGGGGGGGGGGAAGTAAAGTCAACAGCAGCAGCTGCACGGTAAACTTTAATTACAGCTGTTTTGGGTCAGCGGGGACGAATCCGCCCTTCATTGAAATATTGATCAACGATACGCCGGGCGTGTAATTGCCATACCGATGGCCGCGCAGTCCTTTCTCCCCGGGTTTTTTTCATCACCCGAGCTTTTCATTCCTTGGTTCGGTGTGTGTACGTACCTGTACCTCCTTCGTGCGAAATCGATTTCTAAGCCACATACGTGCGCTTGACGGGGGGCGGGAGGGAAGAAAAAAATTAAGCTCAAAAATTGTCCCCTCCTTCGGCAGCAGAAGCTCCGTGTACGTGGCGCGTAGCGATTGTAGCGAAAGAAAGCCGGCAACAACTTTTTCAATTTCGTTTTCCCCCGACGTTCGTACGTACGTACACATATATATACATACATATAGCTGCATTGGCTCTCGCTAAATCGGAATTCGCGAAAACTTTTTTGCCTCTCCATCTCATGCCTTCGCTCTGTATAAGCTGGTATGTGTATACGACTCGTTTTTTTTTTTTCTCTGCGAGCACGTGCGCGTCGATAAGCTGGAAAATCTAAATAACGCGATTGTGTGTGGCAAAGTAGGCCCCCTCTCTTCTTCGATGCTACCTGGAAAAATTCACGTGCTCTTTTCTCTTCCTCCTCGGGGTCCTCTGTACCCATCTTCTGTTGTACTTTATCGAAAACAGACGATCGAATGTCATTTTTTTAAAAATTTTTTCCCAATTGTTAATCAAAGCATTGAAAAATGTCGATTATGACGGATGAGCCGTGTCAAAGGCCGATGGGGAAAAGCCGAATGGGAATATCGATACAGGACAGGACCTACATCGTAATAGGCACAGCCTCTGTATTCTCAGTAACGGGGGCTGTATCTCGCAGATTCATCAGATGGATCCGTCCGAGTTCAAGGTCACCGTGTGATGGCTACTGCTGGCTCGGGTGTGCAATCAAAGGCGCTCTGACGTATAAGTACTCGCGCTGGTATTCGCTTTGATTCGCTCGCCAACGTGCATAGTTGCAGGAGGCTTTTTACTACTATTGATTTCTTTGATCCATCCTATCCATCGAAGTAATAGACTCTAGCGCGACTGCAGTTGTACGGTATCCATAGGCTCATCTCGTTTTATCCGATGTATGCTGCAGTGCGGGTACAACCTTCGCGAGAGATAGGGTATAGCGTTCATGGGTCCTACGAAGACTTTGACAAATTCATCTTTTGGATTTTTTTTTTTCTTGGTTCTTCTCATCATCAGAAATTCTCTCTTCCCTCCTTTGTGTTTGCATGCTCTTTTTTTTTTTTTTTTTTTTTTGCTCGATTTGTCTCCGAATCTCTGCTATTCCGTCCTTCGAAATGTAGTGTGAGCTGTATTGTATAAATATATACCGATGATTTCTATAAAGGTATAGATACGTCTCCTGCCTCGGCAGAAGCTCGATAGCGAACCCTCTAAATGTGAAGTGTAGTAACATTTTATTGCGATTCTTTGAATGTCAAGTTACGATACAAATATGAGTATGATTGGGGTAAATCAATCTATCCCATTTTGTGAAGACATTCAAGTATATATTTGTTTAGACTCTCGACGATAAAAACCTCTACAACAGCATCCATTTTTCTTGAACGTGAAATTAGTAAGTGAAGTTCGTTACTCCTGAAAAAAAGGAAGCAAAACAGCAAAACGCAAAACACGCAACAGCGACAACGAATGATCGGTATATTTTCGTTGGGGGCCACGCGTTTATTCACGCCCAAAAATCCATGTAGTAGTAAGTAGTAATAATAATAATAATAGCAATAGCGACGATGATGTACAAGTGGGATGGCAAACGAGGAAAGATGAAAAACGTGGTCCGCGCTTGATGGACAGTGACGAGAGCCATCATCGAGAGACCTATCCGTCTGGTCTATCTATAGGCTGTAAGTATACGTATAATGTACACCTATCCTTGGTCCCTCTCGAAATTATACCTACACGTACACGTATACGCTGGACCGCTTGTGTACACACACATATATTATATAGGTATGACCCATCTCTGACGTAAGTATACATTGGTGGTGGTGGTGGTTGTGTACGCGAGACTCGCGAGAGATCGCTAAAAGCCAGCACAGCTGTCCACATATATACAGTATAGCCAGTGCATAAGTTTCTAGCGTAGCTCTCGTACAATACACATACACGCAATACACAGAGAGAGGGAGAGAGAAGAGGAACTGAACAGTAGAGAGGGAGAGTAAGTATAGTGCGAGTAGACTACTGTGGTTTAAATAAAGCACGCCTATGTGGGTCAGTCGGTGTGTGCGCGTGTAGTGGTATTAACCGCACTATAACACAACCGTCGGGGCCGTAAATCTTTGCTACGAGCCGGGGGCACATCACGCGTCCCTCCCTTCCTCTCACTCACTTTGGGATGTGTTACGCAATGGCACACACGCTAAGCGAGTAGAGCACGAGATTCTTCTCTCTCTCTCTCTCTCCTCTCCATCACTCTTGAGATGCCCTTTAAACGATTCTCATTATCGTTCCTCCTTTTTCCCTGATGACGGTGACGGCTGTCGTGCTCTTTTTCTTGTTTCATCGCCCCCACCCTTCCCTCCCCTCTAATTAAACCCCAGATGTAAGTGTACACTTAACCATGGAAATAATATACGTATTTTTGAAACTATCACAACAGTTATTCCCACGGGTAATGGGTGCGAACTAATCTATTATGATTAATGAATTTGGGAGGGAGGGGGTAGGTTTTTACTCGTATATACACCCACACATCAACACGAGAGCTTGCGGTTTATTTATCGGGTATTCAATACAAGTGTAGTAGTGGACGCGGAGAAAAAAAAGGTGATTTTTGTGCCGATGAGGGGACAAGACAGGGTGTATATTAATTTTTTTTTCTCTCCGCGCGGGTCGCGCGGTTGGTGGTGGTGGCACATACCTACTGTATTCACATGAGGAACGGGCCGTACCAAAGAGCAAAATTTGGCCTTTTGTTGCAAAATATATGGCTACCATTGTTATCATGAAGCCCGTCCTTTCGTTGAAAAAACCAGCGTAAAAAGCACAAAAAAGAGCTGTATAAAAAGTATACGCCACAAGAACCTATGGAGCAAGTATGCGATCTACGCGAAAATACGGGAATGATCCGTGATAGATAACCATTATATCCTCGGTGCAAGACGTCGCGAGAACCATAAACAAACACACGCAAGTTTTTTTTTTTTTTTCCTCCTCCACTCGGTCCATCGACTTCATTGCAGCGCAAGTCGCCGCTGATGTATTTTCCCTCTTCCACGGAGATTCGCTCCTCCGCCTCTTCTTCCGCTGTACGTACAAGCCGGAGCCCCCCCCCCCCCCCCCCACGGCTCCGCGCGAGCACACACATTTTACGAGCGCGCCGAGTCTTACCGGGCAAACGCTCGTAAAAGCCTCGTCGTGAAAAACCGAATATAATGGACTTGTAAATTATCCAGGTCAGCCGAGAATCGACTACACCCCTCCTCCTCCCTATACACACTCTTGGTGCCTTTCTTCTTGTCCCTCGTTGTTCTTCGCTCGACTGTTAATGGCCCCTCGCTCCGCGTTTGCGAAAAAGAACTCGCTTTTCTATCATTCCTCTTTTTCTTATTTTCCCTCGCAACATATGCTCAAATGACGATTTAGGTGATATACCGATTCTCCCGCACTAATAATTAATTAATCGACAGCCCCAAGAAGAATAGGTACATGACGAGCAGACCGAAAAAAAAGTGTCTCCCCTTCCCTCCTGCCTCGTCACGATCTTCTCGAGGGTGCGATTGGTGTCGTCGTCTCAAAGTTCTCATCGTTACTGCCTATATGCACTTGCACTTGCCGATCGAAAACAGCGGGAGCTCAAGGAAGGATTTGCTCCTGCGATCCCCTTGAGCGACGAGAAAGTGGGGGAGGAAAAAAGTCAAAGCTAAATGATTACGGGGAAGAAGGCCTTCGTTTAAAAGAGATACCGCTTTGATTCTCCGAGAGTCGGATATACTGGGTATATACAGTTTCTTTTACTCCTCCACCTTCCACCGGCAACAGGGGGTTGGGGGGAAAAGTCGGCGGGCCCCTTCTCGTTTGATCGTTGAATTGTTCGGAGCGCCACTGCGGGGCGATAATTGCCTCTCCTCGGACGTTGTTTCGTGCCCCTCGAAAATAAACAAGCGAGGGTATAATTTGTATGATATTGTACGGTAGGGGGCGATGGATATGGGCGGTGATTTTTCGCCGAAACGGCGCGTGGGACGCGCGATGATTTTTTTTTTGTTTTGTTTTCCGATCCGCGTCGTCACGGGACGAAAATAAATTAAGATCGGACGCTTACGTGTGTACGCGCGAGAGACTCTCCGAGCCGCGTGTTATACAACAGCTTTTTTTGCGGTTGGAGGGGCGGCCGGAGAAAAAACACGACGCGCGGGCCCTAATGTGTTTTGCTGATGCGCCGTCGTCTTCGTGGCTTGATATTTTTGGTGTCCGCGCGTGGATAAATTTAGACGGGCGCATACGTTTTTGTAGCAAAGTTGAGCATTTATTTCGGCCGTGCTTGGCTATTCTCGACGGAAACGACGCTTCCGTCGGCTCGGAGAGAAAAAAAAAAAAAAAATGTCTTTTGCGTTTTTCAATCCAAACGCACATACACGTACATTTATCATTGCGTATAGGTACATACACAGCAACATCGTTGGGTGAAATTGAATAACGCAAAAGAATCCATCAACAAGTATAAAAGGTGGAGCAAAGTAGGGGATGGGGGGTTTGTTAATTAATCGGGCGTGTTTTCGTCCCCTTTTTCCCAAAGCTGCTGGTACAGCAGATAAGCGTATAGCGAAGAGACGACAATCGATCGAGAACGAAAGCTCGAACAAAAGAGAGGGGGAAAACAAGTGGATACAATTAAACGTAGATCATTGAGCAGCATCTGGGGTGGGAGTATCGCATTGCAAATGCGGCTTCTCCCCCCCCCCCCACCTAATGAATGTCCGATGGAATCCTTGGGTATAGTCTCGAAGAGAGATTATCCTCGAGTGCGCGCGAGGGGGCCGAACCTCCGAGCCAGCGAAATAACGGGCTCCGAGGGAGGAGGGGGGGGAAGAAGAAAATCCCGAGCTCCCCAAAACCCGAGACGAGTGTAATGGCGGTATACACGGGGCACAGTGCTCGCCCGGCCGGAAAATAACCTTCCGCCAAAACAACCACTCTTACCCCCCGCCCCGTGTATATAAGCGAGTTGTCTCCAATATTCCCTTCATCCCCGGTATTATTCCTCGTTGCCTCTCCGATTTTTAATATCCCCGGCTCTCGCGTTTTCCCCGTTTTGCGAATCGGGAGCGATGCGTCGGATGTGTTTTGCTTCCGAGCAGATGCTCCGGAGAGAAAAGACGCCGGGGTTTGTATGAAGGAAAGGAAAAGGAAAAGGAAAGGGGCAACGATGGCGTATTTCATTGACCTGATTTCGTCGGGACTGCCAGTGCGATTCGATCGGCGGGGCTCCTTCCTTTTTCGACGGACGCCTTTGGTGGGCCGCTAATCCAGTCCCCACTCCCTGTAGCTCTTTTTTTTTTTTTTTTTTTTTATTGCACCCCCCGCGTTTCTTGTACAGTTTTCTTTTCCTTCGCTCGGCAGCCGCTGACGTTGCAATACATCGTCCTCCCCCCCCCCCCAACAAAGCCGGTATTTATTAAATCCATAATCCGACGAGCTTCGGGTTTATTGTGAAAATGACGGCGAAAAACGATTCGACAAATATTACAACGATCATTGTTGTGGCTGTCTCACTTTTGCCATTAAAACTCGGAGAGGAAGGAAATGGAAAATATTACTCGGGAATTCTCTTTTTCTTTTCCCTCGATCGTTTTGAACTTTCGTGGGGGGAGGAGGGTAGTATATTGAGAACGGAAGCAACGAGACTTTTCAAAGAGTTGGCGCTACCGATCCAAGTTCGCCCCGAGGCCCCGCCGACTCCCGATTGCTCCCCCCCCCCCCCCCAACTGGAAAACTCGAATCGCTCGGCCATGAGAATCCCTTATACTCGACTTGTCGAGTTTCATTCTCTTTCATTCGGGTACTACAAGTATATACATACATACCTGGCCTCTTTCCATTCCCCACCCCCTCCGTTTTTTTCATCGCTTACGCTGTTTTTCCTATTCACGTTGGCTTACATTTTTTCTTACAACTTATTTTTGGTTCACAACTCGACAACCTGCTCTTTAAAATAGAAATATTTTTACCCAAAAAGTAAAAAAAACAAAAAAAGCTGGAATAACTATTTCCCAAATTCAAGCTTCTCGCGCGTCATCGTCGCTATACACGCTAGAGCCTTTTTCGAGGCAGCTCCCAATCTACGCTCGTAGCGTCGATTCGATGGTAGACGCAGCGGCGACTAATGGTATTTTTATTCCGCTCGTAAAATCGTTTTATATTAAACCGATGCTAACGCGGGAGAATGCACTCGGCTTTCTACATCCCCCCCCTCCCCTACCCGCGTTTCCTCATTTTCCATTTGTCTCTCGGCAAATTCCTTTTTCTTTCCTTTCCCATTCTCCTTGCTCGACTTTTTTTTTTTTTTTTTTTTTTTTTGTCGATTTCCGTGGCAATTTCTTCAGCCCCGAGTTATCCGCCCGCATAAAATACAACGGCAGCCCAAATCCACGAGCCTTGGCAAATTCCTATACTTTTTGCGCAGCCTAGCGTTTCATTTTTTCTCCTTTTTTTTTTTTCTTTTCGCCGTACTTGAGAATTACTTTGTCATCACCACCGTAAATTTATCATTCATCTTCTTGTTTTCTTTTTCTTCCCGACGATCGAGGGAGTTTTATTCTTTCGACCGAATGTAAAATAAACCGGCTTCTCTTTCTCACGCGGTGTAGGGTAAAAAAAAAACACCAGTTCATAACAAAAACCAAGTTTTATCGACCGAAGTGAAAATTCCGTAGCTCTACGCGCTGCTGGGCTCTCAGTCCATATTTCAGTAGATCCATCCTCGCACTGAAAAAAAAAAAAAAAAAAAAAAACCCCTCCCCTGGAACATTTAAAATTCACCACTCGTAACTCGGCAAGAAGCGCATCTCGCCTTCCTTCCCCACCTCTCCCCGTATCATCATCCACCGTATACCGAAACTCAACAACGGAACACCTTAAATTGCAACCCTCGTTAAAAAAAAGACAGCGAGAGATCACGTCCCTCCCCGAAAATGAAAAAAAAAGCAGTAACCTCTCGACGCGTGCACACACCCTCCCGATAACTCCTTCTCGCGGAACGCATTAGCCCCTTCCCACGCGCGCTCTTCCCCCTACCTAGGATACATGGCTCTATTTACTCGCCAGCGCCGAACATTATATGCACTTGTTGTGTGTACAGGTATAGCTCTCGCGTCTCAGCTATGCGTCTTCCCCTCCCCCTCTCTTGGAAAAAAAAAAAAAAAAAAAAAAAAAGAAAAAGAAGAGTCAGCCGTAGAACAGGAGGTGGGGGCGGCCTTTTAAATTTGTTTCTACTCCATTAACCTCGCCTCGTTACATTCCTGCTCTTCCTTCTTCCCTTCGCGCCTTTTCGAGTGCTGCAGCGTCTCCGTTGTCTGTGTACGCCTATACTCTGCTCTGCCCGTGGTACATCCGCGAGCCCATACTTTTTCCCAAGACGCGCCCAAGGGAGAGCTCGTGTTCTACTTTTACATTGCGCATCAATTTTTTTCCCTTCCACCTCGATTCTTCCTCGTATGCGGAACCAATCAAACTACGCCAGCTTGTACGGAACAACGTGTATTAACATGTAGCCGCGCCCCCCCCCCCCCTCAACCCTACGGTGTCAAAGGAGCCAGTCGACCACTGCGTCGTTACAAAAACAACGGCGTGGGTGTATAAAAAGCGCTGATTTTTCACATTCCCCTTCCTTACCCCCGAAAGCCCGAGTCTCTTGTTATACAAAGTGGCGCGCGGCGCTTTGAAACGCGATAGGCTTGTGATGCTGCTGTTGTCGTTGCGAGGTGTCGGTTTATGCGCCCGAGTGTCGGCTAACGAGACTATGCGTTTTCCGAGACCGATGCACGAGTGTGGAACGGAAGGACGCGAGAGTCCGACGCGTGTCGTTGACTCGACTTGTGTTGCTTTATGTATGTATATTATTTTTGCACCGCTTTGCGATGGACGATTACCAAATGGATCATCTCATGAAATACGAACAGTCGATGGCCCGTTGATCTCGCGTTGAATACCCAAAGATAAAGATGATGATGATGATGGCTCGTCGAAACATTAACAACTCTTTTACACGCGGTGCAAAAATACATCGTCGCGCAACGCTGAGCGTAACTTTAAACAAAGAGAGGGGGTAAAATGAGGTACATACGCGCAACATCGTTCCCCACGCACGCGTCTACTCGCGCCGACACGATAAGTCACTTTGGCGCGTGTGCCCTAGGATCTTCTCCCGAAATTGCCACTGGCAGTGGGCGCAAAGGGACACGTGAGCTCCTCTCCCTCATCCCTGTGTACATACACATATGTATATATACGTGCGAGGGTGGTCTTTGCGCTTCGACCCTGAAGATTAAGGCCGCGTGTGTTGGCCGATTAAGCGGGCACGTTGCCGGGGATTTGCGGACTTGACGCGCTGTTGTACCCCCGTCCCCTACCTCTCGGACAATATAATCGGGCGCAAGGGATGCTTTCGATTTTTTGATATTCCAGAGCCATCCTTGCAGTCTCGGAGGATCTCACCGGTGTATAAACGAGAGAAATACAGCGACGCGCGCGCTTACGTCGAGTTTGACGGTCGAAGCTGTATATGATAGGGTGCAGGATATATATCATTTTTTTCGATCGTATTGTAAGCGCCACTGGTGCCCCTTTCAAGAGGATCGGGGGCACGAAGTGCTTCTATACCGAGAGAAGATTATCGGCACTAACGAGCTGAAGCGCCGACAAATCATACCAAAGCCAAGTCCGGCAAAAAACCAAATAAATGAAATTAAACCATCTCTGAAACGAGAGGAGTTAAAGAAAATACGTAGGCAGACGGGGTAAGCTCGTTAAAAAATATTTTCCCGCCCGAAATGGATTATTCATCGCGTCGGCCACGAGAGAGGGGGATGAAGAAAAAAAAAAAAAGGCGACCGAGAGGGGTGGGGGTCAGTATAAAGAGTATTTGCATTGATTAAAATTGATGAAACTCGGGTGGCTCCCGCGCGCCCAATTTGCAAATATTTTCACGAGCGATACTCCCACGGTTGGAGCGCGGCCTGCAAAAACAGATCGCTCGAAGGAAAGAAGCAGGCAGCGGGGGACGCTTCTTTTTTCCGCGGCTTGTTTTGCATGACAAGCAGCTTTTGTTGGCCTCGCCGCGCTTTTTGGGCGGGGGATGAAAAGTTTTACGGTCACTCGACGAACTTTTTTCGCAGCCTCCCATCGATGGGGAGTTAAACAAACAAACGGCGCTCCAGTTTTTGGCCTCCCGGGATAAACGAGGCTACTCGATCGCGCGATAAGGCCGTTTCTTCGCTCGACAGCACTATGGTTGTATCGAAGGAAAAAAAAAAGACAGTTGGGGGCCAAGTAAGTATACGTACACTGTGTAGTCGAGGAGGGAAAATCGGAGCGCTCGGAAGGGCAGATGTGTTTCTTTGGGGTATGGAGGCCATTACGCCAACTCGAGGACCGTATTAGAGAGGGATGGAGCAGACGGGGATGAAAAAAAAAAAAAAAAAAAAAAAAAGGAGGAGGAAAGCGCATTGTTAACCCGATCACGGTCGGGAGACGGAAAGCTCTCGCTGGGGTCGTTAACTGCGGCGAGCCTAACAACGGACATGGAGAGAGAGAGAGAAAGGGACCACTCGGAACGGATCGCTGCAGCGTATAGAACCGGGGGAAAAGAAGGAACGAGAGAACGCGCAGGGAGATAAAGTGAGAGGAGTTTATACCAACGCGCGTGCACGATGGCACATATATAGAAAGCCTATATACCTAGTCCCCTCTAAATGTTACTGTTATGGTACGGCTGCGCGTATAATATGTGTATGTACCGTGTGTGCCCCGTTGCTCTGGTGCTGTATGATGCGCAGGAGAGGGCTTTAGCCAAATCTCCTCTACTCGCTCGTTTTATTTCCGCTGCGCACTCGTTGCTGCTGTCCTTGGCTTGCTCGCTCCCCGGCTCCGAACTTACCCTCGTACATATAGTCTCCATTGTTCAGCTTTGTTCCCTCGCTACATGAATGCTTATACTGCTGCAGTTGGGCACGATAAATGCGTGCAGAGTAGCTTTTAGGTAAGAATTTTTTTGCACCCTTTTTTTTCAATTATGGTGTTTTAAAAATATACACGAGCGATTCCACCAAAAATCATACGTTCGAAGAATCACATTAAACTAGATTTATTTTGTTTACGATAACATGAAGGATCCCATATTTTTGTTTAGCTAATGTTACATCAATCACCTTGCTTTTGGTCGATGGAAAGGTGAACTTTGTCGAAAATCATAGACTAGAACAGAGATAATCATAATAATGATGTGATTATTCTTTTAAAATAAAAATGAATTTGAATGAATGAAAAAAGATGTACAGGTATATGCTCTTGGGCGTACATTATATTTCTAAAGTACAACAAGCAATACATAGGGATGCGAAAATTGTAATTGTTTCATAATTGTGTAATTGGATTTATTTCAATACCAAATTAGAATTTTAATGGGTAAGTGAATTGTATTTAACAATAAATTAAATATGTCATGAATCATTCACGTGTATTTGAATTGCTAATTAATTGTTTTCAACCACGAAATTGTGTTTCATACTACTTCATACTATTTTGAAAGTTGACATTTAAAAAAAAATCATGTTCTGGTTAAAAGAAATGTCCAATTTTTAAGTGCTACACGCGAAATTTTCAAATTAAATTTTTACTAAGAAATTTAATAAGGTTTGCACAGTTTCTGTACCAGTTAAAAATATTAGTTTTTTTGAATTTTTAAAGTACTCAGAAAATAATACTCGGATCTAAAGTTGTAGAGGTTTACTAAGGTAACATGAAACTGTTAATTTCATACAATTTTTTCTAACATTTAACGAACGATGTTCAGTGCGGAATGGCTCATATATACGCTCATTTATTTTTTTTGTCAGCTAATTTTCCAAAATCCGTCCCCCACGGAGATCCCATATACAAACTAGGTTCCAATCCTCATGGCGCAATAAGAAAAAAGTACCGCATTTTCACTTGGCTGTAGTTTTTTCGATTTTCTCGTTTTTGCGTCTGACTGCAACTCAGGGAGGGAAAAAAGACCAAAAAACAAAAGATAAAAAAACGTGGGTAAAAAAGACAGACGGAAAGAGGAGGTTCAGATCTGTATACAGAAAAGTGCGCTGACTGGGTGGAAGCACGTGGAGGGTAGGAGGGAGGGCATTACCGATATTTTGCGAAGAAGCGCGTTTTGCGCATTTTCATGCATATTGCATGGATTTGCATTCGCATTTTGCATATTTTATGATTCGGCCGCTACCGTACCACTTCGCGGGAGAGAGGAAGCAGAGGGAGAGCCCGAGATTCCGAGAGCTCGTGTGCATCAGCGACATTTTTTCCGCCTATCTCTCGAAATTTCCATTTTCCTCAAATAAGCTTCCACGTTTTTCCCTGAGCTCTCCCCCCCCCCCATCCATCCATCTCTCTTTTTTTTCACTCTCGTGGTTGTTACTTCATTTTTCCCCTTTTTTTTCGCGACAGTGAGTGACCATGCGCGTCACGCTTAGCAAATGAGAGTGTCACACCTGTGCGTTCCAGCGTAAAATAAAACGTCCCCGTAAAAAGCTCGCACATACATGTATATAATAATGAACTTTGGGGGTGGAGTAGGAAAAGTGGGTAAAATGTTTTTAATGTTTAACGAGATTAAATTATTAATATCATTTAGTCATAATGAAAAACTTTAATGCCAAGCCTCGTGCAGATGGACATCAACTTGTGTATGCTTTTATCTAAAAGTTTTTTTATAGTTAATTTAATTTTAACACAGTATTTTTTTTACTTTTTCTTAGCACCCTCTGAGGCTAATGATGATGCATCATTAAACAAACTAATGGCTCGTTTCAAAGATAACGCGACGTTTAGTTCCACTTTTTCCACAACAATTCTATATATCATTTCATGTTTTCCCCCTAAAACTGTTGCCATTTGCGGTACACACTGCGCATTTACGACTCGACACGATGCATCAACTTGTAGTGGAAAATTAAATTTTGCTCAAAGCTCTTGGATATCGTAAAAGGGCGAAAATCATTGATAATTGTAGCTCCACGAGGACGAAAAAAGGATCGACGATTGAAAATTATTCGTTCGTTCGTTGGCTGATAAATCCTCTGCGCTCAACATTGAAAAAAAAACGCACATACATTTCAGCTGGCCGATTGTTACCTCGAAATTCTCTATAAAAGCTACCATAATTGCCAAAAGCTGACGGACCCACACACACGGGGTAGGTACGTGCCGCTGTTGTAAAAATCATAATCTTGGATTACGCGTTGCAATGGAGCACGTTGTACCCATCATCCCTTCGTATAATGGGCGTACGAAATGATCTCACCTTTTCAAACAAAATTTTAATTGATACTAAACACAACCACTCGTATTACATACTAAAATACCCATACACACGCGTGCGATAAATCGAGCCAACGATCAGTAGCCTCATGTATGGTCGGAAAGGGCCGAGATCAGCAGACAAATTGGATACCTATCATCCACAGCTTCCTTCATCTGCTCTCCCCCTCCGGGTCGTGTTATACATACATATACAAGGCGCACGCACTCGGTTGTACATTAGCTCGTATAATGGAGAGGTATTAACCATAACGAGTGTCGGTGTGCGTACGTGTACATAAACGCCCTTGCTAAATTTTTCATCCCCCTCCCCCCTGGTATCCACGTTTCCTGCTTTTCCTTCTTTGATTGATAGCAGCGCACATTACGCAACGCGTATATATATGTACCACCCACACGCGCGTCCTCCTCTTCGCGTCCCACTTTGTTTTTTCCACCCCTTCGTCTGTCCGTACATGGTGCACCTATACCTTCACGTACGGGTGTACGAACCAAAAGTAAGACGTTTTCGCGCAAGCTGTTATACCCCCCTCCTCCTCCTCTAAGGTATATAATGTATCTTCCCTCGAAAGCATCGCGTGTGTGAGCTTGCCCCCCTCCGGTCCTTGACTTATTTATCACGCGCCGACGCGCGGCGTGCGTGTATACAAAGTGTACACATACTAACCCGATATACGCACCAGCTGGCAGATACCATGTACTTATGTGTAGGTGTACGCAGTTGGTGGAGGGGGGATGAGGGATGTGTCTGGTTAAGCCGGCCGACGTATATACCTGTACTTCCTCCCCGTGTCGTTGAATTTTTCAGACCACCCGATGATTTCACGCCTCCCGTGTTACCACTTCACCCTCCCCTTTTTACACGCTTTTACACGTTCCGCGTGCAATCTTTTATCCTCGCGTTTGGTTTTACTTTATCGATACGTCTTTTTTTTTTCCCACTATGGACCATAAACGCGGACGATCATGCATTTGTTTAATTTTACAACAGTCGTGTTACGTGGCCCTCCACAACTCGATTGACCGCGCGATGAGCTTTTCATACGAATCAGGAGGATCGGCAAAGTTTGTAATATTCGTACACTGGGGGGTGCTCGTTAAAAGTAATCCTTACACATGCGTGCAGTGTGAAATTCGTCCCCGACAGAAGTGGCGTGCTTTTTAGTGATTTGTTATTCCAATCGTACCTCGGAATCACAACTTTTCACGACTTCATTAAAACGCGGGGGAACGAGGAACAGGACAAATAAACTTTCAACTCCGCTCCGTCCATAAATTACTATCTTTACTCCTCCGGCGTTTTCCCCATTACGCGTCATATACCTATACGTATATATACTCAACGTAGAGGCGCTCGTGGAGGAGCGTATATATCGGCCGAAACGATAGATATATACTTCGTGCCATTCGTAATCCACGCACTTGTTAACGTTACACACTCACTTTGCCGCTAATTGCCGTCAAATCGCTGCTGCTGTCCTCTTGTTACACGCACGCGCGCCACACTTGTCATTGGATATACCGCCGTGGGGCGTATATTGACGCCGCGGTGTCGTCCCGACAACGTGCATGTGTGTGGGTGTGTATGGCTGGACTCGAGTCGTGTTTGATTGATGAATGGTTTGTTTTACAAGAAACGACCGAATCGCTCTTCGAGGAATCGTTATGTCGCGTCCAAATGTTTGTTTGGCGGGTGTAATTGAAAGGCTATCCCCCCCCCCCCAAAAATAGATCAATTTTATCAAGTGTTTAACCAGATATGTGGATTTGTGCAATTTTTAGCAGTAAACATGGATTTAGTACTCCTGACAAACATCAGAGCAACGTTTTTTCGCCAAGCTGGAAAATAACGATTTTTAGTTTAGTAAAGCTAACGATAGATTTGAAAATTTTCAGAATGTTCATTGATTAAGTATTATTGTTGTACAATGTTAACAAAGTATTAATTTACCGTAAACTCGAAGTCTAAAATCGTCATTGTCGAATTATTCATCAACCGCAAGTTTAGTGGATCTTTATTACCCAGTGTTATATACCGTCCGACAGCCGTAAAACCAGTATTATCCAGTCCAGCTGTTTCACGGATAGATCAAACGAAAACTTTCATAATCTCGTAAAATCTTCGGACAGTAACTCATCTGCACATTTGCCAACTACGATACAGTCGCTTTTTCACTATAGACGCATCGTATACCATGATATTAAAATTCATCTACGAATTACAAAAGATACCTTTTTTCTCCCCGACCATTATTAAAAGGTCAGGGGTAATAGTATACAATGTAAGAACCACAGCGCGTATCACGTATTACACGCTCGTCGATAATTACCGCACGTATAAATTGTGTGATGTACATAGGTGTACCTGTACAAACGATCATGGGTATATAAGCATCGGTGTGTATAGTACTATAGCCGGCTGGTCGTCGAGCTATCGGATTTCTATAAACACCAATACACGATGGAGGCTCGCAGCGGGGCGGGTTTGTGTCGGCCGATGTGTGTATAATATTCCCCCTTTTCTCTCTCTTTGTATACGCCAAGAATAGAGCCACGTGCATATATATACATGTGTGTGTGTGTGTGTGTACACGTTTGGCGGAGGCGCAAATGGATGCGAGCGTCACAGCGGCCGCCGCTTCATTATTCATCGACGCCACCCGGAAGATGTATCGCGGCTCCTCTCTCGTCTTTTTTCTTCTTCTTCCTCCCCCACCCCCCGCCCCTTTCATAATACATACGTACATATGTGTAGAAAGTAACACATCGTTCGGATGAATTTTTTATTTGTTGATTTTTTTCTTCCCTTGTAAGTATACCCGAGACCGTAGCATTGAACCTTGCGTGTATATGTATTGTACAGTTGGACAGTGACGTATTGTCGAGAATGGATTGCTCGCAGACCATTCAGGTTTTTTTCTCTCTTTGAACATATTATATCGTATTTTTTCAACAAATCTAAATTGTATAATTAATTAAAAAAAATTTTCAACCGAGAACAGCGTCCCATGATTCCAGGGTGCTCTTTCGGCTGGGGTTAATCGGAAAAGTGCGCCCTTTCTCCCGACAGTTGCCGTCATTGTCATTGCGACTATTACATCGTGTACATTGTACAGCTACAGCGTGTCACGGAGAAAAAATCCAAAAGTATTTCCATTCGTCTGATTATTTTTAAATAGAGCCACGACACCAGCCCCTTTCCCGTTACTAATTTCCCTGACTGACGGCAGTGCCCAGAGTAGACGTGAAAAAGATAGAAAAAAAAAAACAATAATAAAGAAACAAAAGCAGCATAGCAAAACGCATCAGGAGAGAAAAGCCAGCCAGTTCGCTGGCAAATAATAACAATAAAAAAAAAAGCATACGAACGGGAGAGAGAGGGAGAGAGAGAGAAACACGTACACAGAGAGACAGGCAGACGGACGGACGGGCGGTGCATGTATATACCAGCTCGCGATAAAACTGCCGTTTTTTTTCCACGGCGGCAAATTTTCATTTATTTACTGCAACAGCCCCCCCCCCCCTGAGCCTCGTGGGCAAATTCGTTTTCATAAAGCTTTTCTCGCCCCTCCCGCGCAGGTGCACACACGTGTATACACGTGCTAAGGCTGGACCGCCCGAAGGGGGAGTGGGTATAACGTTAATTAAACACACTGCAGTATGTATACCAGTATAGCGCCGGTTCAACCTACATATCGAATTGCCCCCCCCCCACCCTCCTCCTCACTCCCTCGCTCGCATATTCATATTTGCCAAGTGTATTTGCCCGAGTGTGTGTGTACACAGTATCGGCCGCTGCTACGGGGCTTGGCTTGGGTTTCGCCGGATAGGAATTTTAAAGCCGGGATTTCCAGCGATAATTAATCACGGCCTGGCTGACCATCACCCCCCCCCTCCACTGTTTGAACGGTGATTATTAAGTTACAGATGTGACGACCACCGTCGTTCTCCGATATGCTCCGCGAATTATTATACCGTCCCTTCTTTCTTTTTCCCTTCCTCCTCTTTTGGTTTGCTCTGCCTGTGTGTGTACACATACCCTCTCGTATATTGGCAATTTTTTTCCGCGTCCACACCGATTTACCAGAGTGTCAGAGTTACCCTCGGAGTCGATCCTACATGATATAGAGGGTCTCGATGAAAAGGTTTTTTTAATGAGTGTGCGAGAGCGCAGACCCTCGGGACGAGGAGACACCGCGACGCTTCCGTCGGCCCAACTTTTTCCCGTCAACTCGCCCCGGGTGAATCCGCTGTCTAGGTGCTCCGGAGTAGACTCGAATCGAATATCTTTGCATGCATGAGATTTCTATTCTCCGAGGCGCGCGTCTTTCCTTCCCGAGTGCCGGGGAATGAAAAGCTCCCGTGCTTGTTTCTTATTTTCCCTCCCGTTCCCTATTTTTATGCTTTCTTCCTTGGAACAAGTAACGTCTCTCTCTCTCTCTCTCTCTCTCTCTCTCTCTCTCTGGACGCGAGTGATTAATGCGTGTGTCTAAATATAAATTTGGTGGTTCGGTCGGAAGTATAGGGATTTATTTGCGACTTTGCACTCGCCATGCGGTGGAATTTTTTTTTTTTTTTTTTTTTTCATGGGCGTCCAAAGGTTACCAGGTTACGTCGTTTAAATCTCGCAATTTCAAGTGCTTTTGGGATGCTGTAAATATTCAGTGTTGAACAAACATTTGGAATTACAACAAAAAAGGTATGAAAAAAAAAGAAGAAATTTGTAGTAGCGGAGACAAACGTACAGTCAAGTGTCAAGCATGAATTGACTTATTTACCAGAGATGTTTAACACAAACATGTACGTCAGATGTCCACTTGTGTAAACCTTTAGTTGGGGTCAAAAAGACAACAAAAAAGGTACGATAAATTAATCGGGGCAATTCGAGTCGAAAGAAAGCTATGTCGTTTGCAACTAATAATTTCACCATCGGCGCGAACAATGACATTGAGACTCGGGCGATGTACTTACGCTGGACTTCACAAGCTGCTCTCCTAAAACTTTTATATCTGGGTATCCGAGTTTTCTCGCTAAATCACCGGCGCTTCCTCGAGGGGCTCCATTTTTTCCAGCACCTCCTTTCGAAGCAGCTTCGAGCACAACGGTGCAGTGCGGGCGGTATAGCAAAACAACACGTCCTTCCCTCGCCCCGCGCCGTTCTATCGACGATGCTCTCCGAACTTTCTCACTGCCCGAAACGACGAGGACGAAGAGGGAAAAAAAAAGCCGAGATCGTGATTTCCGAAAAATGTGTACACTCGAGCGAGCGCCAAGCCAAGCAGTGCCTATATAAATGTATAGCGGCAGTAGAAGGAGAAAACTTTCTACCGACGAGCCACTCGATGCCCCGGTGCAGCGTCCACTCGACCCTCTGCTTTTTCGTTTCGAGGATTATTGAGTTTTTGTCGTTTCCAGAAGAAATACCCTCTATTTACTCGCAAGCTCCGCCGAGCTTTTCAACGCACACCTCCATCTTTCTCCGTGGCGCGTTGTACACGTAAGGGTACATCCCTCATGCGAATTTCAGCGGAAAAAGAAAAACAAAAAAAAACACCCCAAGCTCCCCCCCCCCTTGTAAGCTCTGCGATCAAATGGCCATTGTAATCAATTATCCCTCGACTGCGTGCCTATATATACGTATTGCGCGCAAATGCCGGGCATGGATTAATTATCCGTTACATTATGCCAGTACGGCAGAACAATGGCTGTAATTACTGTAAAAGCCACGGGCGCGTTTTGATCCTCGGTATACTCGATACTGTACACATACCCCGCGCACCGATGTTTGTCCAATCAAATCAAAGAATCTTCCGCAGCTATACTGCGAGAGTTCATGAACGACAAATCTGCGACATCTCCCACGCTCCTGTGTGTTGCCCTTTGTTTCGATTGTTTTACGCATATACACCCGGCACTGATTAATTGAACCCTCCCCCCTTTCTCCCCGGCAATTCAGGTTTGGCGACAATATCATTCTACACGACCCCCCGTGGGTCTGTTTTTCTCTCGCTCCAACAAACTCGTGAGGAGGACCAGGGCTTTTCGTGCTCCAGTCGCGCAGTCGTCTTATGCCGGTACTAATAACCTTTGCACTGCACACCTATACTATATCGCTGCGTGTGTATACGCGCTTCAATTTTATCGCCGCTACGTTGCAACTGACTGGCTGGCTGTTAAAGTTAAAGCTCCGTGCCTCGTTAAAATTTCGCAGTGGGGGGGGGCTTCGAGCTTCGCTTGCCATTTGAAATGAGAAGGATTACGCCCCTCTCTCCCCCTCGTTTCTGTATAGCTTCGTTGGATTCACGGCTGAGGGAGTATACGCATTTTCGGAGGGTACGAAAAATAAAATGTTGGGAAACTGACGTGAGAGCGCAGATGGACGATTAAACTATCGAAAAAAAAGACAAAAGTAAGAGTCGCGAACGACGTCATCCCCGTGATTCCCTCTGCTGCGGTGGATTGCAACACCTGCGAGTTATCGATTGAATTTCCCAGGCCACCGCAGGTGGGGGTCCTGGCACACACACACACACACACACACACCACCCCCGTGGCCGCAAGAAGTAATGGACTGAGCCGTCGCGGTAGACTTACCGATAAGCGATCCTCATTTTCTCCCCCTTCCTTCCCGCCCCCTTATTTTCTCGCTTCACCCTGGCCTCGGAGCTTTTCCGCTCGATTCATCCCCCTCGAACGTATCCACAGAGACGGGGAGATAAATTTTCCACTGCTGGAAAAGAAAAAAAAAAAAAAAAAAAAAGTATAAGGTCTCTTTCACCTCGATGCTACTGACCCTGCTCGTTGCGCATGTATCATTTACAAATGATTTGACCAAATCACACGCATCACTCGGTCTACCCAAATATTGCAAATAATGTTCAACTACCACGTTAAACCTATTTCGCACGGCTGTTTAGTATATTAAATATATATCTCATCCCTCGTCGAGTCCTTCTTTTGTCCCGGCCTGACACTCAACGGAACAAGTATACCGTACACGTCCATGCAGCAGCGGCAAAGATGCAAGAGGAGGAGGAGTAGCAGCGTATCATAAGAAAGCTCCCGAAGCGCGCGTATCACTGGGGCTGGCTGGCGTGCAGGTAAAACGCGAGGGAGAAGGGTGGGGGTGGGGGGGGGCGCCAGCAAAACTCCGTGGAGCGAAAACTCCTCTTATTCTCGGGAGGGCGGGCGTATACGCGGCTCAAATAAATTCCCGGTACGTGCCGCGAATCCAGTCTTGGGATGCTGCTCTGCATGCCGCGCTGTGTACTTCCCCGGCAGCCCGCGGCGGAATGATTTAACTAGTTTGGCCCCGAAGGAGGAGGAGGGAGGATGATAACTGGCTGGCTGTGCGTCGCCGATGCGCCGAGGAATCGAGTACAGTATACGTATATATATATCTATACCTAGACGTTCAAGATCGGGGAAGAGAAGTGCAAGCTCGTGTTGAGCCCGCACGCTTCGGGCGAATTTTTTATTTGCCGCGCGCTTCTGTGTGTTACTTACTCTCCCGCGCGCTCTTTCTCTTCATCATCTCGAGACTTAGTTTCTCGATCAAAAGTTGCCCCGCGTGTACAGGATGGGGTAACCAGACTCTCTCTCTCTTTCTCAACAATGGTCGGGTCTCCTTATTTCCGCTTCCAATGTGCGTCATTTTTCCGTCCTTTTAAATCCCAAGCGCTTCTTTTTGCTCAAAGGTTGAGGCGCTTGTAATCTGCACCAGCTGGGAAAAGGAGAACAAAAACCGTTATACAGCACCAACGGATTAGGCCGCGAGAGTGGCAAAAATTTCGCGGGTTGTAATAAAATTCGCGAGCTGAATATAAAGAGCCACCCTCGCCCTTGAGGGAGGTCACGTAGCCGCACTTCTGGGGCGGCCCTCCTCTTTCTCCTTCTATACTTCTTGGAGGGGTGACTTATTCCACGAGCGTATGTGGCGGGTTGTGTTTTCTTTTCCCCACGCCCAGCCTCGTGGGGGGGTGGGGGTGGTCGTGGCTTGCGAAGTTGGAAGTTAAATCGCGCTCGTTAGCGGCGCTGTAGGGTTTTATATACACCCCCGCCGCGATTGCTAGTGAATTTTGGATTAGGACCGAGGGAGCGTGCTTTGAATCGTTAAGCGTTGTGTACTCTGTGACGAGGGGTGTTTTTTTTTTTTTTTTTTTCGAATTTGGTAAGAATAAACGCACGCAATCGCGATTTTTTTCATTGTTGTACTTATCACAAAAATTTTTCCCACTCTTACGCGAGTAGGTAGTGTTGTAAAAAAGCATTCGTTACTTTTGCTCTGCCGTGTATAGGTACGTGGCTGAGTATTATGCACGCAATTTACGTAACCTGTAGGAACTCATGAAACATTCATATTCTCATTGTTCGTTTTATTTTTTTTTTGTTTTTTTTTTTTTTTCATGAATAGTATTACGTATTTTTATCTTTTACAGCCAACTTTTATTAGACATGTAGATGCTTTTTAATCAACATGAAAAATGTTTTACGAGACCAAAAAACATTTTCTTCGATCTACTTTTATATCTAATTATTTTTTATACGAACATAAAAATATCTATTCGAAAAATTGTTAACACTCGCAATTATTTACACATTTCACATTTTTTTCGATCAGATTTTTTAATTTTGTACATCCTGTGTTTTCCTGCCTTGGCCAAATTTTCCATCTCCAAATATTGTTATTTTTATTTATTTATTCGATCTTTGTCCAGTCCTTTAGAGCCAATCAACGAGAGAGAAAAAAAATTAATCAGAGCTGCGGTGAAACAGTGAATAAAGCGTCAATTTGAAATTTCTCTTGAAATAAAATGATGTTGCTCTGACGGTAAAAGAGCGAGCTGGTACTTAGACGGGTCGCTTTCATCTGAATGTTCGAATTTTCATCGCGTCAGATACGTTGGTCAACAGAGAAAAATCTATTTCGAAAATACCCCATAAATGACTAAAATACTGCATATGAAAATGTCAATATTTAGTATAATAAGAACCTTTGTTTTTTTTTTCTGTTTTTTTTTTTTCAATTTCAATTTCAACTCAAGTTTTGTATAATATCACACTTGTGTGTATGAAACGTTTTTTGCAATATTAGTCGAGAAACAACGTGGATATGGTAAATCAAATTCTGTGTAATATTTTTGGCGCACAGGATTAAATTTCCCACAAATTATCGAAACCAAATAGTCAATTTCGCGCAGACGTACGATGATTGCTTTTTGGTAAAAAATTGGCATAATACAGTCGAAAAATCGGGCTCGACGAGCATGGAAATTCCATAAATTTGCGAAAAAATGACTCCAAAATGCAGTAGCAGTTGACATCTTCTTGCGCCACGTACACGTTTTCTTATAATATATAAAGTTCTAGCTTCTTTCAACTGCTGCTAAGCGACTTTTTCTTCCTTCGGGACTTGCTATAAAAAAAGCGTTGTACGGATGTGCAAGCGTGCAAAGTATCTCTCCACCAACTAAAAATCGCACGACTCACTGATGCACATCCACAAGTATACACACATGAGTGTGTACCTACTTTGCAAATTAGAGGTTTCAATTTCCTCGCACCTCGTAAATCAAGAACACTCAGGCGCGCTATAACTCACTACACGCCCGTCCGTTCCCATTTTTTCATCGGCATTTCCCGCTCCAACCGCGCCGAGCTGGTCGCGCGTGCTCTTTTTTTAAAACACCTCGTTCTAGATAAGCGCCATCGTTATTGTTGAAAAAAAAAAAAAAAAATCATTTCGCACTCCCTTTCGAGTCTCGTTGCGCAATTTCTCCGCTTCAAGAATCACCATCGCGATTTCCCTCGACCAACACCTCCATACCTCGTTTTGAAAAAGTCACAAATTGAGCTCTTCCCTCCGAGGAAACCCAGGGCGCAGACAGAGTTAGGTGCGGTTTTGCGGTGTCGCGACGACTCAACGCGAAAATAAATAGTTCACCCCGTATATACGAACCCCACGGTATAATTGGTCCTTAATGACATTCCACGCCTGCGTTCCCCACCACTTCCATCCCATCCGTCAAAAAAAAAAAAAAGAGAGTATAAAGTAAGCTCCGATCGAGCTTGCGGAAGATGCGGCTGCGAAGCTTTTACGGGACCGCCTACAGCCCTGAGAGGGGAAAAAAAGCCCACATCCTGCATGCAGTATCCGGTGGTCCAGCCAAAGCACCCGAAAGACAAGCAGGGCCGGACTCTTTCCACCCCGTCAGAGCCGAGAGAGAGAGAGAGGCCGTCTATTTACTACCTGCCGGGGAGGAGGAATATCGCGTTTTCAAAGCAACCTAGCCCCCCCCCCCCCTCCTTCTGCCCGTGTACACACTTTGCAAAGAGAGATGTTTCTCTTTCTCCGTCTCCCGGCAAAGAGAGCCTGGAAGTAGAGAGACCGACGACGCTCTCCATTACCATTTATAGTGATTCCTGAAGCACCTTTCTTCTTCTCCTCGCTCGTTCCCCGTCCCTCTCGGTGGGACGCGCTCTTTCCCGGCCCCTTGTAAAATCAGAAGCAGAGACGCGGAGTAAGACGAGCGACGAGCTTTCGCTCTTTGCTACATCTGATTTATGGCCTTTGTCATCCTCCCCGATGCATCTCTGCTATCCCACCAACGACTGTCACGCAGACGACGACGCGTGGGCCCCCCCCCCTTCCTACCCCACGGCGTTATTACACCGTCTCTCTGCTTTTGTGCGAGCTAAAGACAACGGGAGCATCGGCTTACGCAGCGGCGCGGGGAATCAAATTTACGGGGCGCAACGGGCACCCCCCTTTTTTCTCCTGACGGCTTTCAGGAAGTCTTTCGGCGGTGGGTGTACCTGTGTGTGTACAACCCCGCCTTTGAAAAGCGAGCTTTCGTGACAATAACGCTCGTGACAACGGAAGTTGTCTTTTTTTTCCTAATGAATCATTATAGGAAGAAAAAAATAGAACGGAACCCACTTGGACGAGGGTCCGTGGCACGGTTTGTTATTTTTAGCCCCGCATCCGCAATCGCGTAAAAGCCCAAAAATACACACGTACAGACACACGCGCTCGACTGAAAAATAAAAATTCAAAGAGGGAATGCTACACAGCGAGAGAAAAACACAGCCAATCGAGAGGGAGGGAGCGATCGTCGACCTTAAGCTTGTTTGGCCCCAGCGGGGCAAATGGGCCGGCTAAAGGTGCGTCTCCGCCCTCGTTGCCCAACACACGACAAGAGATTCCTAACAGCGGATTTTTAACAGGCCATTACGCAAATGGACTCTCAGTGCCAGCAACAAAAGCCCGTGCGGTCAGTCGCGAGATACACTGGCTCCCGGCCAGTTTTTGCCTTATCTCCCGCATCTTCTCTTTTGTCTTGGCTTCGTGAAAACAACGAGATCTATTTTGACCCGTGGATTTTTCGCTCTAGGTTGCGGACGCCGCAAAAAGGAGGAAATCTCGCGCATGGGTGGGAACACACACACACACTCCATCCGAGTGCAAGCAGTTTTTTCACAAAAGACTCTCGAGGGTCAAAGGGAACGAAGCAGGAGGAGGAGGAGGGGGAGAAAAGCACGAGAATAAGGTCTTAAAAAATTCCAAGGAGCAAACACAACAACGAACCACCGGTTGGGGTGGCGAAAAACAAAAAGAAGGAAGGAAAATAAAGAACAGCGGCACTTGAGAGAGAGAGAGAGCACAAAAATCGCTTGGCACAGCCAGGAGCGAGAGCGCCGGTCGAGAGTAATTAAGTTAGAAAGAATTTCGCGCCGTCGGCCTACCCCCGGGGCCTTTGTTTGCCGCGGCGGGTGGATGCATTTTTCATCGTTTGCTCGCGCCCGCCTTTTCTCTCGCCTCGGCCCTTGCACGTCTCTCCTACTTATTTTCTTCCTCTCTCTCTCTCTTTCTCTGTGCGCCCCCTCGGCGAGCGTATGTTTATTCAAGAGCTCAAAGCCGACGTGACGCGACACGAGCTTGCGGGCTAAAGGGGCTTTTCTGATTCACGGGAACACCTACCGTCGCCCCACCCTCGAACGCGCTCCATACGCTTGCCCTTTGATGATAATCACGACGGTGGCGCGTACACACTGGTTCACCGACTATTTTGTTCTGCCCTTTTTTTTTTTTCCTCTCTTCCATGAAAACAGAGTATCGGTACCACAACGCGGCAAACTCTGACCCTACAACCAAAAAGCAACTTACTTCTTCAAAAAACGCAAGGTGGTGCTCGGTAAACTGCAAAGACCCTCACAATATATGGCGAGAGAGGAGGTCGCATAAGACGGCGAGAGGCTGGCGGCCACTAAATTTACAGCTGCACGCAGCGGGAGCAGACCGCAGTTGGGTGGGGGCGTCCCTCGGCACCTGCCGCGAGCAACATCGGAGTTTTAACCGCGAAGTGGGTACACGCGCGCGCCCCGAGCTCTCTCTCTCTCGTGCCAGCCCCCCTTAAAAACCAAGTGGTGTGGAGAAAGATGGAGAATCAACTTGGCTGAAATTGGGCTGTGTGCGGCTCGCTTTCAGCTATCCAAAACGAGCGAGCAAGGGCTTCGAGTATAAGCTTTCCACGGTAGGGAGTGAGGGTAGACGGGCCCGGGTACTTAAGCAGCTTTCGTGTCCCAAGCACCACCGATTTTCGTACTAATATTTGCCACTCGACCCTACTTTGTACGTGCGCACATACATGTCTACACACACATACACGAGCAGACGAGGTCCCGTATACCTTTCCCCCTAGCCTAGTATGGTCTCTACCCTCCCTCGGCACTTATCGCCTTTCCGAAGCTCTCCGCTCCGCGTTTCGCTTATTCATTTCATCCCTTTACGCGGCAGTAGTCATCCGGAAGAAAAAGTTGAACGCCAAGGGCTACTCGGTACTGAAAGAAAGAGCGAGTGGAAGGAAGATTGAATATTCTCCGAGAGCCGCGCGTTTTTACGACGCAAGCTCCCCGAAGGGTTTTGCAAGTTTGCTTTTATTGATGAGCTCCTATACTCCTACTGCTGGACCTTCAATCTCGAATATTGAGCTATTGATTTTGTTAAAAGAGTAGCAACCACTTTCTGTTTTCGAAGCTATACAATACAATATATACTGTCGGACTCTGATCTGTACTGCAAAGTGTGCGGCGGCGAGTTGATTTGCTCGGGTGCGTGGTTAACATGAAATTTTGGAGGATGCACGTTACATGTACTGGAATGGACTCTCTGTTGCGACAAGCAGAACAATTCAAGGATTTTTATCTTGAAACTCCCTTGCGAAATAGTTGCGTGCTGTAAATTTCATCCTGCTCCGTGGTAGATTTTAAAAAAACTTTACACACGGTCGAGAGTATGAATGACATGCGGGAAAAAAATATATACTTTTTTTTAATACCATTGGCAGCAGAGGAAAAAATTTCATTACTCCAATCCGGTAAACAAATATTTGTGTTTGAGGGTGAAACGGCATTTCCGGGTGGATTCCTTCTTTGCTTTTTCGGGTGGTTTTATAATTAAATTCTCCGCACAAGCTGCGCTCCGGAGAGCTGCGGATGATGAAAATTTGGAAAACAAAACAAATTTCCAGCGCGATTCTCTTGAAAATAATAAAGAAAAAAAACAAAAAAAAAAAAAAAAACCACGCATAAAACCTACCCCCGTCGATGACGAACGAAGCGCCAACTCCGAGTGGGTATATAGCCGACCTTTAAAAATCAAACGAGTCAGCCGAATTCCGTCCACGTGCGCGGCATTTACGGGAGCCCCTCTCGCTTCGATTCCTCGAAGCCCACTTGTATCCCCCCGGACTCCCGAAAACGTTCTCAACTCCGCGCCGTACGCACGTTCGCGGCAATTTATACCCCACTCGGGCAGCTGCAAATTTAATAGAAAAACGTGACTCAATTCGCGCGCAGCAGCTCGTCGACGCAGGTGTGTACTGAAAAAAAAGGAAAAAATTCGATTGGCTCCATAAAAAAAAAGAATAAAGAAAAAAAAAAATACACGCACAAGACGCGCATAGCTACGTGCATACCGCACGTATCATCTGCGTACAAGTGTACTCGAAGACGCGCCAAGGGGAGTAGAGGAGGCGCGAGCACACACGGCCCGCATACACACGTAAGCGCGATCGGGCTGATTTCGTGCCGGTGCTGCTCTCTCTCCTTCTCCCAAACTTTGCCCATAATTCCGCAAGCAGGCAAGCAAGAAAGAGGTGGGGGACGGAGGCGAGCAAAGCCGCCATAGAGAAAGGACGCTTATTGGTAACTATTAACTGGTAAAGTTTGGCCCGCTTACGCCGCTGCGGAAGACGAGAAGACGAGTCTCTCTCTCTCTCTCGGCGTGCCCAAAGATACGATGGAAGGAGGAGAGGGAAAATTAAGCGCCAGGAAGGACGCCTACACGTGCACCGACCACTTTGTGTAATTTATGAGCCAAGGGGGGCGCGTGCTTATTCATATGTAAGGTACACCTCGTTTGCTCGCTTGAGGGAAAAAAAAAAAAAAAAAAAATAGAGCCATTGTTGTTACGAGCCAGGACCGTTGTGCTTGTATATCTAAGGTTGTTAATCTGAATGATATACCCGCGGATCGAAAGCACACGAGCTATAAGTACTTTGCTTCGTGTCGATGGGGAGAAAAACGAGAAAAATAGCCGTAATCTGTTTTTCAAGTAGTACAAGTCAAGATTTCACGAGACGCGGCTCCAAACCCGTGAAGCTTTTTCCATTTTATTTTTACTCCAACCTCTTTGGAATGTGCTTCTCATCGACGATTAAATATTCCGCGTACGTCTCAACGTGGATATGGATATTTGCATAAACATGCATATATACAGCTGTGTAGCATCATCGGATAACGTACATAGCGAGAGCTTTTGTGCGAGCACGTAGATGCGTGTGGATGCTACGAGAAAAAGGGTGCATTAGAGAAACTACACTTGATAATTCGCGGAAGTCGTTTCAGAAAGGGAGGAAAAATGCGAGGGACGCACACGGAAGCTTTCAAAGATCTTGGAGCTATATATACATACACGTCAGAGATTGGTATACGCGCGCAGCCTCTGTCCGTTTCTCATTTCGCGAAGAAGCTTTTTTTCATCTCGTCTCTCGCTCGTGTCGGTCGTCACGCGCAGAAGCTTACCCCCCGCTAAAGATCAACTGCCTGAGATTTCTCGTCCCAACGGGGTGTTTTCTTGTATGAAAGAAAAAAAAAAAAAAAAAAAAAAAACTACCACGGCATTGAATTTCATAGCCAAATTTAATCCTCTCGGCTAGGGCAGCTCCACCCCCGAAATTCAATTCCCGAGTCCTTTCGTGTAATGAGGCACCGGTGAAGTTTTGGCGTCGAACATCAGCGACGATCATTACCATTCGGGGCCCATCAGCGCGAGAGGCGGAGGGAGCGAAGTTCGCCACTCTCATTTGCATAAACGCGCAACTCCGAGAGGGCAAAGAGTTACATTTGGAATAACAGGAATTACCATCCAGGAGTGCCTCCGACACGTGCGCGCCGAGCTGCAGTGAAAGAGAGCGTGATTGAGCGATGGATGGGGGGGGGGGGGGGGGGTGCGACTCTCTCGGGACTCTCGCCCTTTCGCGCGTACACGCTTTAATCGCTCACGATGAAAATCCAAATACACCACCACTCGCTGTACTGTATATATATATATTGCACTCGCGTAGCGGATCGAGGTGCTCTTTAAACAAACGGCGGACCCGCCGTGGGCTTTTAACTAATTTAACAGGGGTGGGGGGAGGTCGCCCTTTGGATCCTGCGAATTCGATGGAGGCTTGGTTACCACAGTGGACGTGTGTGTGTTCTGTATGTGGGCCAGCGGAGCGAAAAATGTTTGCTCGCGAAACAAACAAACCAATCGACGTCACGGTTGTTTCGAGGTAACGCAGAAAAGTCGGGATTATTGTTTGTTTGCCTGAGCGAGTGTGTATGTGTATGCGTGGGGCGCGAGCGAGCGCAAACAATACAGGATGTAAATAGCCGAGGATTTTTAATCTCCCCTTTCCTGAAATATAAAAACGCGCGAGCCTCGTCGAACGGGGGGGGGGAGGAGGGGTGCAAATATTTTAATAAATTACTTTTTTCCGACGCGCAGATGAATCGTTGCTGTATTTGTACATTCGCGTACGCCTCGCAAATATTTGCCCTTCGTGCATCCCTGGAAAATATTAATTGGGTGTTTCACCTGTATATACGTGTTTACGACTACTACTATGTAAGCGTGAGCGGGGGGGGGGGATTATTTTTCCGAAAAATTATCCCTCTTGTAATGGACGGGTTTTCCCAGTTCAAAGAAGCGCTTTAATTAATATTTCAGTGCCCATTGGAGTATATGTACAGCCAGGCGAGTTTCCCGAAATCCACGAGCTACTTTACTACTGTTTCTGTTTTTCCGCTCGTAATGTCCTGGAGTGCCGATTTTCCGCGTATCGTGTACACGATTTTTCAAAAGCGCGAGGAGCATTAGTCGAGCTCTTGGGGCTTTTCTTTTTCCTTCATTAACCGTCGCTCTCCAGGCGTTGAGTGCTCGTACGAAGAAAAGAGGGAGCGCCGAAGGTAAAAATGAACATACAACAACAACAACAACAAAAAGAACAAAAAAAAAAAATGAAAAAAAAAAAGTAGGTTCGAAGAGAACGTGTGGAGCAAAAGGGCCGCACAAAGGAGCCCGTCGCATCTCCTTTCATTTTTCACGCCTGCACGCGTGGGCTGCAATCATGAGGTGCTCCCGCTTCTCTTCGTCTTTTTATCCTTCAGCGGGAGGAAAATGGGGAAGGGGATATTCTCTCTCAGGGATAAAAAGGATAACGAGAACACGAAGGCGAGCTCGAATCGATTCTCCTCCTGTGCGCGTCCGCGCTTCGCATAGATGAAGAATGTTCAGGCGTGCAAGCAAGACACGAAGGATGGGGCATGGCGGGAAGGGGAGGGGGGTCTCAGTGTATGGAGGCGCGCTGAAATTAAAAGCGCTCTCGAGCTTCATCGCTCGCAGCCTTCACCTCCTCTTCTTTTCTCTTCGTCTTTCCTTCCCTTCTCAGCTCCACTCGATGCTCAGCAGCCATAGCCTCCTCTAAAACTCTAATTTCCTGCATGGATCGTTCCCTCGTGATGCCCTTCTTCTCCTTCTCCGCTGCTAAGGTATCAGCTGAGCTGTTTTTTTTTTTTTTTTTTTTTTCTGTTGCCACAGTTTGTCCCCTGCATTGAAATTGCCGTGTCTACATTGGGGCGGTTCAGCGAAAAGTGTCCATTGTTACTTTAGCTAACTGACAGCGCCAATTATGATCTCTAGATGAAACCAATTAGCCCCCGTGAGACGCATAAGATTAAATCCCATTCGAGTCGACGGTAGCCCGAGCTTTCGTACACCGCGTCGTAATAAGTCACATACACGAGAGAGAGAGAGAGAGTTGGAGGCAGACAGTTTTAGAAAGGTCGCTCGCGCCCCGCGGAGCGTAATTACATGCCCGAAAAAGCGACTCGAGAAAAGCATCGGGTGAGATTCTGAAGCGCACCGGCAAACGAGCTTTTAAAAGCTGCTCTGTAGCCGCGCCCCGTGTGTTGCGGGAGGGCCAGAAATTAGAGAACCGAGAGGAAAATGACGGGTCCGCGCGTCGCACATGCAGTCGCGCGTTTATGACGCAGCCCTGCGTGAAATACCGAGTTTCGCGCGTTCGAGATGGATTTTTCTTTTTTTTTTTCCCCTCCTTTTTTTTACATCGTTCGCACGCTGTGCGTTTATTATATTTTTTTTTATTTTTTGGATCGAGGAGGGAAGAGAATTTTATCCCCCTCCAGAGGGTACGGCGAACGTCCGTCCATTACGTAGTTGCAATTAAACGTTAATTGAATTTTCCGCGAAACGATGTGGACCAAGAAATTTTTAGAGATGTAAAAGTTGTAATTTCCAATCCAAAAACCATTAGCTTAGAAAATGTATACTTTTTCGAAAATACACTACCTATAATATCACATTTTTTTTTTTTGTTGCAGGTGAGTTATGGAAAATTATTGCCGACAACAGTAGAATTCCTTGGTGAACGTGAGTGTGACATTTAAATTTGTTTATGAAAAAAAAAAAAAAAAAAAAAAAGAAATGGTAATGGATCGTTTCGCCGTGACTCTCACATGTGCGTTTTTTTACGGGTATCACAACGTGTGCCTCTCGACCAAATAAGCAAACGATAGTCCAAAAAGAAGGAGGGCGGGAACAAAAGCTGTAGAGTCATTTCGTTCAAGACAATGAGAGGCGAAAATGGAACGTATATATGTATATGTACACATGCTCGTAAAACCTATTTCGAAACAAATTACCTTTCGCTCTGGGAGTATAACCATTTTTGTCTTGTGACCCGTAAAAATGCACATTTCACTCGTTCCTTTCGTCTCGCCAAACATTCGAATATGAAAAAAAAAATGTGATTTTCAACTCAACAAAACGAAAAAATCAAGCATCTCATCGTTACCGAAGCAAAGAAAAATCAATCTTAGGTGACTTTGTAAATTGACGCGTCTCAAGGTAACGGAACGAGCTCACGGATAGTTTACTCTCACGCCTACGTATAAAAAGGGGGCAGAGGTAAATACAAATATATACGTTGACTCTCGAGGCGGTTGTTTGATCACACAGCAGCTGGAGTCAAATTACGTCATTGACCGTTTTTTCGCTGTCGCTTCTTTATCGTTTACCCTCAAAGAGAAAAAAAAAAATACACGCAAAGAGGAAGGTATCTCGATGTTTGTCCATAATACTGTTGCCGTTCAGAAAAGAGCGTCGAGGCTACCAATGCATATTATAGGTGACTTTACTCAGTTATTTAGATAATACTTTATGTAAAACTATAGTCAACATAAAAGTATCGTGTAGAGAGTCTAAAAAATTCAAATTATCATGGGCAAAAGACAACCTGAATTTACTAGAAGGGTATTTTGTAAATCTGCATCCGTACGTACCCGCAACGATGTGAAAAATCAATAATCCCTTCAAAAGCTTTTCAAACCCATTTTCGATTCGAAAACCCATCGTCGATCCCATAAATTTTTCCTCCAGCCTCCCGTCTCGAAAATCTTTCGCCGTTGAATAAAAATTTCATGCGCGCCAAATCGCTTCCAAGCGATTTATTTACAAAAAAGGAAGAAAAAGGAGTGTAAAAAAAAAAAAAAAAAGAAAAAAAAAAGAAAAAAGAAAATTATCTTCGCCCGATAATTCCAGAGAAATATCCCCTTTCGATTGAAAGGCAAAATCTGCAATATTAATCGATCACTCGGGGGGGGGGGGGGCGGCCGTAATTTATAATTCAACTGGAAAAAAGGCGAGACACATCGAGCGCGAAATAGACGGGAGAGGCGAAACCAAAAAGAATAGAAAATGAGGGAACGAGGTGCAGGACGGAAGAAGAAAAGCTCGGGGCTTCCATTGAAATCGGGCGCGCTAGGCCGGAATAAATATGTAAATGCCATTGGAGTGTCCCGCTCGTTAATCCCACGCCACCGCCGCGTGGCTGTGATTCCATCGGGAGGACGGAGTGGGAAGGGACAAAAAAAAAGCACACACCCCTTCTCTCTCCCGAACGGAATACACTCCACTCTTGTCGCAAGGAGGGAAAAATGTAGCGCGCGCGAAAATTTGAAAAAAAAAAAAAGGACGCGTGGAGTACAATGGAGAGGGCAAATGTATAGGACGGGTGGGAAAAAAAATTGAAAAATAAGTCGAAGGGTTGTTTGGGGTCGAGGGGTGGAGATGGAACGAGGTCGAACAAGCGAGCAGTCTCGGCAAATGGCTGATGCTGCCGCGGGAGTTTTCAACGCGAGCGAGCGTCTCTTCTTCCTTCGCGGCACTCTCGCGTAATTACGTCAGAAATGAAAGAATCGCGCCTCAGGGGTCCCTCCCCTCCCCTCCTTTCTATCTCGTTCGGTGGCGTATGCTCGGGGTTTTTCACAAGACGACGACTCGTTATTATAGATACGGAGACAGCTCGAGCGGCAGGCGTCGTCTTTCTTTCTCTGCGGGGAATAACTTTTTGAAAAGACCAAGGTGATGGAGAGTTGAGTATGTGTGCGTGTGTATGTGTCGAGGAGAGAGAAAGAGGGTGCGAGGTTTTTTTTTTCTTCTCCTATAGAAAAAGCCTGTTTTGTAAAGCTCTGGCGCCTTACGTTTTTTTCCATTTGCTCGGCATTGGGTGCAAATGAATTTTTCACGTACCGATAATAATACATGCTACAGGAGGGGGTTGGGATGGATTTTTCTTCTCACTTTTTCTTTCAAAGAATTCCGTTTGGCTGCAAACTTTCTCATTTTCCGCCCGGCTTATTAAATTTCAAAGTATCGGCGCGAAAGGAGTCCGAAGTAGCGTTGATGGTAAAAGGTATTGATCGACATGTATATTCGGAGTGTACGGTTCTATCGATTATCATCCGACACAAACATCGCAGGTGTGCGAAACCACGAGTGTAAACGTAGATCGAAATGATACTGCAAAACAAAGAGCCGTGGAATCAAAGACCGATGGGATACCCATTACATTAATGAGTTGTGTCATTTCTGGTCTATACACGGCTTTTACATTAGCGCTCGTCAATCAACGCTCAATCAATGCTACTTTCATTAGCGCCCGTCACTGCCCTCCCCCTCTCAAAGAGTATTTATCAGTTGGTAATAAAATTAGCCACAAATGACAAACACATTAATCCATATCCGTAGGAAAACATACTAGTCTCCTCCTCGGCTGACCAAACGTCGACTCGTACTACTGCGAACTTTCATATGGGTGTTACACACAGATACAACGCTTGTGAATCGATACATTATTTGAAAAATCGAATACTTTTTGGACCTCTACTGTAGTGCAAAACCAAACGTAATGTTGAAAAAAATTTTTTTTTTTTTTTAAATCGAGAAAACATTCACGTATCGTCCGGATCACGCACGAGTTTCTCGCTTGCAACAATTGTTTTTTACTCCGTGTAACTAATCACCCGAAATCTCGATCGCGCATCGAGTCGAGTCCTGCGAAAAAAAAAAAAAAAAAAAACACCCTAGCGTGGCAATTCGGGAATGAAAGCTCCGGACGGACACGTGGCGGACGGCTGATTTATCGGCACTGGCTCCAGGCGCACGTTACCGTTCGAGCTCACCCTGATTCTCGCGCTCTCTTTTTGTTTGCGCCAACAATAATTCATCAGGCGCGCGTGTACATTTTTCGAAGCTACGGCCTGTCGACGTTGCAGATCGATCCGACCGAACTACCTGACCTGGGGCAGGCTTTTTGAAAAAAAAGGGAGTGTTTCATCGTCGCGTCCGATGGGAACGCGCGAGCGTCGGTGCTTCCGACTTCCTTCCTATTGTTGGTCTATTCTCCCTTCGTATCCACGCTGCTGCGTTTGGTTTCTTTTTTTCACGACCATGAAAGGTACTCTCTACTCTTTCCGTTTTGAAATGGAGTTTGTGAGCCCTTCATCTCTTTCTCTTTTGATTTCTATGCTAGTGCGAAAGAGTTCATGGCCCAAATTTTGACCTTCTGCATGCGTTTAGATATTCAAGGTGAAAGAATAACTTTTGTCGTTTATCACACTTGTTTACACAAAAACATTCATCACAAGGAACAACTTTTTTGATACTTTGACCCAAAATGTCGATAAAAAAATAAATTCGAGGGGCCAACTTTTTTACAACTTTCTTTCGAAACGCAGTTGATAAAAGTGAAAGATACAAAACCTTGGAAATGTTTTTCGGTTCCATCAGTAAAATCATCGATAAACGATAGATGCTGAGCGTCTACGATAAAAATTAGTTTTACAAGATAAAAATTCATAAAAAAAAATACTTCGAACTTTGATAGACAGCCGTCAAACTATAAATAGAACTGCCATAATTTTTTGACTACCGTATACTGTTAAGTATCGGTAAAAAGCTTCTTTTTCTTTCCCTCCCTTGCGTGCCGTGCAAAAAATATCGCACGCACGCCGATGACACATGCTTTCATTCCAGCTAAGCGAATCATGGTTTCTCCACAGCCGTTCGTTTGCTCATGCGCCAGTGTACATATTTATAAGCTGTCTGGTAATGAGAGAAAGAGCTTGAGATGGTTTGGCATTTTTTTATTTGCGTCTGCGCTCCCTACGCCGCCGCCGGTTTTTTGTTTCTTCTTAATTGGCACGAAAATTAACCCTCTGGCGTCACGATATGTATGCATAAAAAAAAATTTTTTTTTTTCATTTCATTTTAAAGTTCATTAACTCCATCCACGCTTGTATGCAACGTAATTTACAGAGGTCTTCGCGCACCCGAGATTTGAATTTCATCCGTGCACTAATTAAGCCTCTCCTAGCACTCCTCTCAATGACTCGTTGATCACAAAATGTGACGTCGAGAGCATCGAACGGAGTTAATTACTCGATTTTTTTCTTCTTTCATTTTATCAGCAGTAACATGAGCTCGAGTAAAAAAACAGTAGTCCCTATGGAGAGGGAGAGACGTGCGTCACAGTGATCTGTACGAGAAAATCTCAAGAAACTCGAGTTATCAAGCGACGACTCCTTCGACAGTCTCTCGTAGTGCAAAAGGGCGACCATAGCCATCTCTCTTTCTCCCGAGCCTGTCACCTCAACTCCTTTTAGCGAAATTTCATATTTTCCCGGCTTTCCTCCCTTCGCACCCCGCGCTCAATACATCAGACCTCTCTTTTCCGCTTCGAGATGCAGAAAAAGAAAAGAAGATTGAATTTACGCAGCACGAAAAGAAAGTATGGGGACTCTGGTGGTGGGAAATGTTTTCATCCCCTCGCTCTTGAAAAACGCGACTCTCGCGTAAACACGTTTGTTCGCAAAACACAGCACAAATCAAGGGCCAAATCGTCGGAAAATAATTTTCTCCCCTCCCGTATAGCACAACCAGAGGTACGGCATTGCCGAAAGGTTGTCACATGTACCTGTACACTTTGAAAATAAGCCCATAAAAGAGATATCCACGGCTGACTTTTAACCTACCTCGTGGCGGCGAAATTTATGAATAAAACTCGCGATTCTTCCCGGTGGCTGTTTTTCTGCTCGACGCGAAAGAAGGGGGGGGGAGGACTTGTTTGTCGCGGCTTCTTGAGGGGATGATTCCGCCCCGGTCCTTCGGACGTCCACTTTTCAACAAACTATTCTTAAACCCTCCCCTCCTCTTCCGACGCGTTGAAAAATATTCCGGAAAAACATGTTTCAAGGGAAAGCGCGAGTAGAGAGATATTGTGTCCCGTAAAAATAACCCATGCGTCATTCGGTCGCGGTCTTTCGCCCCGAAACTTGTGTTTTCGACGGGGAAGTTGGTCGCGCGACCGGGGAGTCGATGCCTTGTTGTCCCGAAGATTGCCGCACTGGAAAACTCTCTGCTCATACTTTGTTCGCTACATCATTTAACAATGCCTCCTGGATACAAGCTCATGCATATAGAGGAATCAGCAGAGCAAACGAACATTCCACAACTTTCGTGGATTATGTAGTTCAATACATCACGTCGTAGTATACGAGGACGTTAAAATACAGTAAGCTGTAAATGTCCAGTCTGTCGTCTTTCATGCAAATATTTTTTTTAATTACTTTAGTGGTGGTTTTTATTTTTGTTCAAACAGCAAGAGAACTCTTATTTATTTTTTTTTTTCTGTGAAATAAAAAAAAGCAATGCCATTATTTACCCCGGAATAACCGTATCCCATTAATCTACGATGCACATTTTAATGCGAAAATTCCCTGCTCGCTGACTCGCTCTCGAGTCGTTATTTACTTTGAAAAAAAAAAAAAAAAAAAAAAAAGAAATGGTAATGGATCGTTTCGCCGTGACTCTCACATGTGCGTTTTTTTACGGGTATCACAACGTGTGCCTCTCGNCGACCACTTTGTGTAATTTATGAGCCAAGGGGGGCGCGTGCTTATTCATATGTAAGGTACACCTCGTTTGCTCGCTTGAGGGAAAAAAAAAAAAAAAAAAAAAAGAGAGAGAGAGAAAATAAAAAGCTCATGAGCGCCGTACCATACATACACCAGCGACCAGAGCAACAACAGCCGAGAGAGAAAGTGAGAGCGAGAGATGGAAATATACCGGGTCGTAATGCGCTCGGGATTCGAGGAAAGCTCTCTCTTTCTCCGTGTCTCTTATTTTTCTTCTGCCTCGAACCAGCCCCGAGAGCCAAGTGGGGAGAGGGAGGCAGTCGTGAAAACATTTTCCTTGCGATTGCCCGGCCAGCGCTTTTGCGCCCAAGCCCCTTTTGAATACTCTCGAGCTTCCTCGTCCTCTCCTCTTCCTGTTCTACGCACGCGGAAGCCGGCTATACACTTGTCCTCCTCCTCCCGTTCACTGTTTGCCGAAGGGGAAAGCGTATACGGTGTTTGTTTGCTTACGCCAAAGTTGCCAATGAAAACGAGGATAGACGGAAGAGGAGGCGGACTAGGGCCACGGGAAGATGGATCGAAAGATGGCTGGATTAGAGAGAGAATTTGTGTTTTCACTCGGCCGAGAGCTCGTGCCCTTTTTTCTTTTCACCCATCGGAGGAATAGTGCAATAATGTTGGCGTTTCGCTTGATTCGATAGTGCGCGATAGACCGTGTACAGATATACGTCAATCGAGTGGCGTTTTGTTGACGAGGTCCCATCTTACCTTATCGTCGCTCGTTTAATCAACGATACACTGTAAAGCTGGCACGTGTGTATATATACTTGATTGATGATGGTTCGCTACTCTTTTTTTTTTTTTTTTTTTTTTTCCACATCAAGTCGTATGGTGGGTTGATCACGTATGATCGATGGAAAGTTCAGAGTTTCATGGTTTGATGGGCTCATTATTACGGCACTGTTGATCACCCGTTACATTAAATTCTAATTAAATCTGCGTTGCTCCACGATGAGCTCTCGCAAGGCGGAACAATGGTACACTTTCGCTTCAATGAGAGCTGCCTGTACCTTTTATAATAATGGTAATAATGACGCATCCGTTGAATCCTAATTATCTCCCGATTGGAAATCACTCCCATTGTTCGTGTGCGAGTAAAACCGACAGGGCGCGGTTTCGATTACTATCAAACGCCCGAGCATCAATTCTAATTAACATCGCTCTTTGCTTTTCATCGCCATCCCGAAAAAATACCTCCACTCAATTCCTGTGCATGTACCCGCCCGATGGCTCGAACGAGAAAGCGAATGGCACCCAAAAATGGCACGCAGAAGAAAAAAGGAAAAAAAGCGGGGCTGCCCCTCGGTACAATAGCGCGTTGATGCTCGCGTTCTCATCTCAATGCGAAATGAGGTCCATAAATTTACCGTCTTCTATCGGCTCCCCGTACGTGGAAACCGAAACTAACGTCCACTCACGCGTGCACACAAGGGCTGGCTATCCGACAAAAACGCGAGCAACGCGGGTAGGCAATAATTTCGACAGCAGGTAGTATTTACCGTTCGTGGGTGTATCGTTTCCGGGCATTTTGTCCGTGTACAAAAGGGCCTGGAAACGCGCTTGCGTGTGTGTATGTGCTCCTAAAGCTCGATTCCACCGCAATTCGACCCTCCACGGGTGTACATACATCGCGTGTTCGTATACGCGCTCAAAGGACCATTACCAAAATGACCATTAAAATAAATTACGCGCGAGCGCTCCACCTGCTACACGTGTGCGCTCTCTTCAGTTATACATACACACAACGTGCACGTACGAGGGCGGGCGTTTTGCCTTTCATTTTGCCGAGAGAAAATTTTCGCCGATGCGAATCAATTTGCCTAAATAATAGAGAACTGAGTTTTCGCGTGTAGGGGGTGGGTCCATCCAACTCTTCTTCTATCTTCCCGTAGTGGGTATGGATATTTATGAGGCTATCGACGAGCTTTTTGATTAAGAGCGTGGGACTTTTTTTGCGGCTTTTTAACGCCTCGAGCTTCGTAACTGGTACTTTATTTATTTTTCTTTTCTTTTTAGGGCAAAGTATTAGTTGGAGACTGCTTTCAGATGGCTTTCGCTGTACGAAAATTCGCGAATAGGCGAGGATTGCACTGTAAACACTCCGCGTGTCCATTAACTTGAAGAACGTATTACTTAATTGGAGGAAAACGAGGGACCCGACGCGGATTTTACTCCAATCAAAGTTGGCGACTCGCAGGCATAATACATGTGTGAGCGTGCGTTGGAATTTTTTTTTTTCTTTTTTTCTCTAAAAAATAATATCACACGGGGAAACTCAATCAAACTGCGTGCCAAATTGATCACGGTTTATTACAGCTGTGTACACGATGGATGTAGGTTTTGCTATTTTTCAATCGAAATTTTTTTTTTTTTTTTTTTACTAACGAAGAGTATCCTCGAATTTCGTAACGCAAATACAGTTCCAGCGCGTTTATTTTTCCCCTTTCACGTTCCAATCAATCATGATGTATGAAAAAAAAAAAAAAAAAAATTACAGCGTGAACCAAATACTTTTTTTTCACCCTCTCATCGTTTCTAACTCTTTCACAGCTCATGGCTCGTAATTCGAATATTTGAAAAAATCTCGTGCGAAAACACGCGCACACTTTTGCGTTTCGAAACGAGACGAAATTCGACGAATTCCAGGGACGAAAAAAAAAAAGCAGGAATCATCGATTACGTGCTTCATTTCACAGTTTCTCGAGCATAAGGATCGCGCGCGTCGATATGCAACTGTATTTGCGATGCAAATAACGTGGAAAATAAATCGAGTAAAAACAAATGAAAGTCAGTCGTGGTAAAAAAAAAACCTGCCCTGCTATCGTAAGGGCACACGGCTTGAATGTGCACGCGCGGAACTTGTATATACTTCATTAGCACCGCGTTTATTCTACTGGGAGTATAATTTACAAAGTCGGGCCAGTAGCTGTATCAACGTATGCATAGGCACATACGAGCACCGACTCGTTTATCTGTGGAAAATCTGCGCTTTTTTGCTACCCAAGTATATATAGGTATGGCGAAGCGAGGCAAGGCATCTACCGTTTGCTTGATTCCTCGGTGGTTCGATTTTGCACACCTATACCTGCAACGTACACACACGCTTTTACGCTTAGGTTTGTTTTAATTGGACAAGTCATGCCAAGTAACACATCGAGCAACCGAACGAATAAAAAATGATACTTGGCATATTGCAGTAAAAATTTGAACAGATGTGTAATGAATATAATAAAATACACATTTAAGGCCACACAAATATTGTTCTTTCCTTGAGTTAACGTACTTAGATTGTTTATTCGTTGTAGAATCATTGATAAACATCTTTCCCCAGACAGTCCTTGACAACGAACCTGGTAACATTTCAGGGCCCAGTCGGCGAGGTGGGCGGCGTCAGGCTGCCCCTGCAGTCGCTCCACGGCTACGGCTCGGTCTTCATGTACTCGGCGTCGACGAGTCCCGGGGGCGGCGGGGGCGGGGGCACAGGTAACGGGGCGACCGGCCAAACCAACGGCACGGGCGAAGTGACGCTGCGCCTACGCGAGCCCGAGGACATACCCGAGGAGGTGCTCGCGAGGCTAGAGGACACGGCCACCCTGTCCATCTCGTTGCAGGGCGACGCTGTCCTGAGGCTAGGTGCCGCCACTCCAGGTAAGAAACACTTTTCACCCGTACGCGTGTCTTTTTACTCCCGATGGTGGGTATACTCTATCAGCCAGAATAAATCATGTGATTCGCGTTGGCGAAGGACGGGATCCAGAAAAATGTCGGTACTTGAGAAAAAAAGGGATTCCAAAACGTATGGGTACCTCATATTTCTCCGCGAGTTCCGGATCCCGTCCAATAACGACGCCTCGGATTTCTTTTCGGCGATTTTATCGCCGAGCTATTCCTCATACTTTTCTCCCCTGCCGCGCTTTACCCGAGAACGACGACGACGACGATCCATCCATACGTATACACATCACCCTCGTAAGTGTACGTGAAGGGGGAAGGAAAAAAAAAAATGTCTCGAATCACTGCTCGGGAATGCGAGGCGGGCCGAGGTAATTGCCCAATAATTTTCCAGAGATCCGCGCCAACACGTCCCACGCGAGCTCTCCCCCGCATGATGGCCCATCACCCGACTTTGAATATTTTTCCGATTACATAAATTTCCCGCTCAAGATACATTCCGCGGGAATTTACGTTTTTGGGAACACGACGATTGATTCCCTCCCCCCACAGCCCCATCCACCCGAGATCAAAAGTGCGATGCAAGTGGGGCGTACGCCAGATTTCTCCCTTTGTACGGCATGTTTTTTTTACGCGCATGCATTGCAGAGAGATGAAGAGGAAAAGGGGAAGGGAGGGAGGGAAAAGAGAGTGACGGATGACCACTGGGTATACGGCAGCAAAGCCATGAGAGCGGGGGGAGGATCTCCGCGAGCGCCGATCGCGACCGAGATTTATCGCTTTGTTTGCGCACCGCGGACATATATACAACCCGCGCTATTTCGTTGTCCTCCTCGTCTCTCCTTCGGCCCTGTTTTTCTCATCGTCGTGTAAGAAGTGTCTCGCGAATCCCCTTCTTTTTCCTACTTTTTCAATTTTCTTTTTTCCATCGATTGGAAAATCACATTTTCGCAGAGGACGTATACGCGTACCGAGCTGATTTCGCGGAATACACATAAAAAATAAAAGTGTACCTCTGTTGCAGTGAAAATAATAATTTTCGATTTCGTTTGCTCTTTCCACCCCTGCCCTCTTGGCCGCGGTATGGCAACCACATAATTTATCGGAGAGGAGAGAAAGAGCCGAAGATGGAAGGCGACCGTAATGGGCTGTTCCTCTCGTGCGTTTCTCATTAGGGGCAGGTTGGGCTCCTTTTTCTCCCCCCTGGGCGAGTGAGATTTATCGGAGAAGTCGCGGCTTGTTACAGAGAAAGAAGGCAGGGCTCAAACAGAGAAACCTCGGAGGAGGAGAGAATCGAGGGGTGGATTTTGAAGGTGGGAAAGACGAATGGGGGACGATAGAGAGGTTGCCGCGATTGATTGAGGAGGTCATTTTCCCCCGTAGTTGCTTCAAACGTGGAGGACCACCGAATGCCTCTCCTGACGTTTCACCGTCAACTATTCTTCTTCTTCTTCTCTTTCTCAGAGCGAGTAAAAGAATGCAAATGGGACGCAAATCAACGATATTTTTATAATGGGACGCAAATCAACGATATATTGCTCTCACATTTATCACTCCTTTAGATATTGTTATTTTATTTGTTAGTTCTATTTGTTAGTTTTATCGATATAACATAATTTTAAATCCTCTCAAACTGATATATGTGTATACGTGTTTTGCAGTTACCTGCGGCAACTGCTGTTGATAGCAATAATCATGTAGTATGCCGAGCTATCAAGGGCTGTAGCCCTTAGCTCTTTAAAACAATAAATTCAATTCAATTTAATTTATTTGCGTCCAATAACCGTCAGGAATACGCTGAAAAGTACCATTTCAATAAAGCGACATGTTTAATCGTCAAAAGTAAGTCTCATAAGAAAGCCACGATAACCAAATATTTTTTGATTACACTGCATTGCAAAACTTTCACTCGCGCGAAGACATAGGTAGACGCAACTTCCGAGCTCCCAAAGTCTAATGATATTCGGTAATCCGTGTGAAAACATGTATTCTCGCAAATAAATTACCAGCACGTGCCGTCACGCTGGACTTTCTTAAGTATCTGTCTCTGGGGAAAATCAAGTGTAAGCATACGTAAGCACGTACATTTTAAGTTCATCTCTTACAAATGACGAACAATGTGACAATCACGCGATAAGACGGTAGTTGTATATTTTTCAACTGAACGCTTAAAATCGTTTTTGCTCGTCACGCTTATCGTTTTTCCGCGAAAAGTAACTTGGTTTGTTCTTTGAACTTATATAGTCGAGTATTTGTACTTACCTACAACGGAAAGCAAAAAAAAATAACGGTACCGTGGTAGGTACCTGTATATTTTAAGCGGCGTAACAACCGCTTTACTTACTTTTATAAGGACATTTGCGAGCTAAAACGGTTTGCCCGGAGAGGGAAAAAAATAAAATAAAAATGCATTATACGTCCAGTGTACCCTCCGCGAAAAAGAGAAGGAAAGAAAGAAAGAGAGGGAAGGAAACGCAGTCCCATTCGTCCTCGTAATACCGCGACCGCAAAGTTTAACAGATCGTATACTTTTATCTCCTTGTATCTTTTTTTCTTCTTCTTTCTTATTTTCACCCGAAGAAAAAAAAGAGCTCCCAAGAAAGGCGAGGGAGGAAAAGACACCCCGAGCTCGTGTCACCGATGCTCTGGAGTTGTCAGCGAGAGCTTTCGCGCGAAGACACGATTTCACGAACGTCGAGGGTATACGAGTACACGCGCGTCATTCGAGAGGTCGTATTGTCCTCGCAATGACACTCGCGCGATTATTCTCGGATTTCAGCTCCCTTTTACGGAGAAAGGGATCCCTCTCAAGCGCACAGTTTCTTTTCGAGACGACCGACAATGGACCGCGATACTTTGGAGATTGCAATACAGGATTCTCGGAAAAGCATACATTTGGTTTCTGGCACCCCGTCACTTTACAAAGCACATACTCAAAGAAATCAATTGACCAGTATCCTTCTGGCAAGCATGTAAATTTTCGTGATGATTGATATTTATGTGCCGCGTTTGAGCTCAGGAAATCTTTCGAGCCTCCACACACACTCGAGCCCACGTCTTTAGAAACAATCCGGGAAGCATCATGGAAGGGAGAGTAAGCTGTAAGTTGGGGGTGGTAGGCTTTTATATGTATGAAATATAAATTCAGCCGGCGTGTCTGGCAATTCCAGAAAAAAGAAAAGTGGTGGGCGGTGTGTGGGGCGTTTAGGGCTGACGTCGAAAATGCGTGTAATGCCACATAAACCGGAAAAGAATGAAACTGGGCACGATAAAAGTGCGGCGCGTACACACACACACATACACAGTTGGGCAATAAGTTTGAAATATGCCGGGCTCCGTTTTTATTCGAGCCGAGAGAGCTGGCCCGGCGATGCAATACACCGCATACGATGTGCCATTTCCACGCCACACCGCGCCCCGGCTCTTATGTGTCCCTCTTGTCTTGTACGCTTTAACTCTCATTTCTCTCGTCTTTATTTGCTTGGGGTATGCTCCGTTGTTGCGTCAAGAGTACCTTTTTGCATTTTATGTTGCGAAGATTGTTTTATGCAACTCGCATGAAACTTCACAATTCGTGCATTGGTTTTGAAAGATGCATCGATTACAGGATGTGTGGTCTATAAGTGGGTGTAGAATTTATTGGACGTTTTAATGTATGAAATTTCAATGTTTATTTAATTAATAAAACAAAACGTATAAACAGTACGCAGAATAAAAGTAGAAGAAAAAAACGAGCCTTAATTCATCATTAATATACAAAAGAGACTGCATAGTAACATTGGGGTTAAATTCTTTTCAGAAAATATGTTGTTTTTTTTTTCCTCCGCAAGTTTTTACTCGATTAATAAATTAAATGTGTATTGTTTTTTAAGATTCGTTTTCCTCGATCTCACTTGTCAAAAAATTAGTTGTATATGAAATCTGACAGCTCTTTCTTTGAGTAATTTATCGTTAAATTGTGAAACAAATTAAATACTTGACAATTCTTTACATTCTCTTTTTATATAGTAATATCTGATGACAAGATGAGCTTTATCACCGCCATGAATTAATGTCGTATACTTTTTCGTGAAATTATTATTTTTGTCTGGGTTTATTCAAAATTTATTAAAAACAGTGATCAAGTTGACAATTAACATTGTGTATACCTTATGAAACGTACAAGGCTAGAATTAAAACATTTTTAAAGTTAAGACTATTATATGAAAATAATTGAAAAATGCCATTCATCTGATAATTCAAAATATACGCGCATCGTGATTTTATAAAATAATTTCCTTACTTAATCGTTTGCTTTTTAAGTCAACTTAGGCTACATGCTACGCCCGTCTTAAAAAAATTACTATTATATATCGTCACGAAACGACATTGACTGAACCAAGCCACGTCCGTGACAATATATATATATTAAGCATAACTTATTTTATTCAAATAACATGATAAGTATGTAATGTGCAGTAAAAAGTAGTATGTGCAACACGCTTTACATGCCAGCTTCTTCATCTCCTACTGTTCCATATTGATTAAGGAGGTTAATACGTGCTTGATATCTATATTCGACAAATAATTTTACCATTTCGAAAATTAAATACCCTACTGCAGCTACCATTATGATTATTAAAATAATGATCCATGCAGATATTCCTGTTGAATCAGGTGTTGGCGGTTTTTCGGTTGACGTTGTTGTGATTGGTTCTGTAGATGTAGTACTTGGGGTCGTTACAGTGGATTCTGTAGATGTAGTACTTGGGGTCGTTACAGTGGCTTCTGTAGATGTAGTACTTGGAGTCGTTACAGTGGATTTTATAGTCGTCTTGTCTTCATCTTTCTTCGCACCTTCCGCTTCTCGTTTGACACGTGTTCCAATTTGTGGTTCACCTATTTTTAACACATGCATCTATTAATGTGATGCTTATTTTTGAATAACCAAATCTTATGAATCTACAGACTTTTTTTAGGTAATGGGACGCGAAAATAAATCTTATAATTTAAATAAGTGGAAAGGCATTATTTTAATAATACTCCTAAGACAAATGATAAATTTTCGTTATAATTTTGGAATCTAAAAGTTTTATGTGACAAAAACAAGATCCGTTTGATTATTCTAAAAAATACACTGCCAAATTCAAATCAGTATTTTTAGATGTCACGGAATAATTAGAAATTATTTTCTTCAAGCTATTTATTCGTTTTCTTATGGTTAAACGATATTTTTCATAAGTTTCGGAAGAAATCACTATGTTTTGGAAGAAATAATATCACAAGACTTTGAAGTACATGTATTATATAAGAATTAATGTAAAATGAATGTTACATGGATTTTTTTTTTTTTTTTTTTAAGTACAGATTTTTTGTTATAGCAACTTAAGTGTTTTGCCTCAGACTATTTTTCAGATGTGAAATAAATGGACCTTAAGGTTCAGGAAAATCAAAGGTTAATTGTAATCGTAGTTTTTCTTGAAATGTATTAGTTTAAAACCTTTATTACCTTTAAGATGTGTCTGGTCAATCATATCAGTCATATCTCGTACATCAGCATTATACTGTGGTATACTTTTAACTACAGTTACTACTAGTGATAACATCAACATTATCTTCCAGTACATTCTAAAAATATTAAAAAATGTATAACTCGTGTATAATTTACCAATCTTCAAAAGACAGCAAATAGAATCTTTTACTTACTTTGGTTGGTTTATTCCCTTTGAATTGCAAGTGGTGAATGACATCTACTTTGTTTGAAAAAACTACTTTACACCCGAAAACGCAAGTGTAGTAAGCAACGTGTTTTATTCGAGTGGTATACTTCTAAAGTCTACTATTATAAAGATGATTTCAGACGGAGCGTCGATAATGTGTGACGACAAAGCAGCAGCAGTTATGAAGCAATACTGCTTAATGTAGCGACAGTGAAGTGTTTCCTGTTGTCGCAGTATAGCTCATGTTTTAACTATATTGGATTCGAACATGCAAGGGAAGGGGAATAAGAGAAAGTACTGATAACCGTAATGAACATGAAGTACTACTTATGTTGGCGCTACTTAGATTTAATTGGACTTAGATTTTGTCGTGATGCAGAGTTGACACATCATCAGAAATATTGAAGTGGACAATTCTTGTTATCGACTTCATTATAAACCTATAATCTTCATTACCACAAGAGCTTACAGTTGATTTTTGTAATAAAATTATTGTACTACTCGAATCAAATGCTTGCAATCTAATGTGTATCTAAGTTTTAAAAATCTTCAGTATTTACATTAAAGACCATCTTGTTAATAAAAGAACTTATTACATTGTAGAAATTTAAAAAAAAAGTTAAGTATCGTGCATTTAGTATCAAAAGGTGATAATCAATACACAATAGTCTGGTAATGCAACAATAAAAAAGATTGTTCTGACGGTAGAAAACGTAATTTTTTTCATCCAGAATAAATTTACTGAAAACGAGGCGCGTTTTGTGTAAAATACTTTTTTAACACGAGTATAAACGACCAGAAGCACGTAAGAATCACGCCTTACTTACTCATGAGTCAAACGAGCATTAAGTAAGAAACCGACACGTTGCGACGCGTTAGTGTATTTATGTTGGCAAAACTGCGTTCAGTCAGTCGTAAAATTTAAGTGTGCAATGAAATTGATACCTGATTGTGAATAATTTAATCTTAAATTACAAGAATAATATTTACCTCTATCGTACATAATTAGTACAAAAATACGTAAAAATTTAAAAATATTCTATACTTTAAAATATGTGCAAGCGAATCAATAAAATATGCTTTATTAAGTAACCTAAGAAAATATTTTGAAGAACTTTGAGCTCTTATCTTGCATTATTTCTTTTGAATCATGATAGCCTATCAGAAAACAAAAATACCGCACGTAGATGTCGTTATCACATATATTTGAAATACTTGATAAAACATTAATTTTGAATTTTTTTTAATTAAGAAAATATTTCATTGATACGATTTAAACATTGTAAAATTATTTAAACATTTAAAATTTAAGAGGAAAGAAAATTTTACGATACTTCAAGAGTTACTGAATCAAGCTAATTAGGTTATTTATAACTAAGAATCATTACTGACACACTATTTTCGTTTAATATGACGTTTGATATGGAATAAATAATTAATTGTTACTTTTGTATACGTTTTATTATTTTTTAGATTTTTTTTTTTACAAGAAAATTAAAACGATTTGAATTCCTAATACAAAAATCACTCGAAAAATAAATTTCAAAGAACGAAAAATAAAAAATACGTGCGTTATGAGCACAGTGAAACATTTTTAAGAAAAATTGTTTATAAAGCTGTGGAAATCATATTGTTTTTTGAATGTACATATTTATAATTCTCAACCCATCACTTTATAGCCTGCAGTTTTTAGTCCGCAATCCCTCCAAACCTTAATCAATATAAAACCATAATATCCAGCAATAGCTAGTGCTAAAATTATAATTACTATTATCCACGCAGACATTGATGTTGATGTATTTACGGACCTTTCTTCAGTTAACCTTTCATTTGGTTCTGTAGATGAGCTCTTTGGCGTTACTGTAGTGATTTCTGAAGTATTCTGAAAAGCAGTAGACTGTTTTTCTTTATCTTGCTTCTTTTCCGTTTGGAGCTCTAAAAATTTCCGATAATTATTATTTGCACCATTATCTTGTTGTTCTTCGTTTCCATACATGTCATTATAATAAATATCATCAATAAAGTCGGAAATAAAGTTTATTTCATAAGGTTTTTCATTTGACTCTAATGTGCCTGTATAAATATTAGTTGATGTAATATTTTTTTCTTGTAACTTTTTAAAAATCATAATAAATTATGTACGTATGCACAAGTGGAAACAATTAACTTACCTACTGAGTGTACCTTAGGTTTACTTGAATTATTTTGCGACTCTGCCGGTGCTGCGGACACTGTCAGTGAGACTATTAAAAGTAATAAAAATATTTTCCAGTGCATTCTGAAAAAATAAAAAATAATTTTAAAGCTGAATTTAACAATAAATTTTAAAAACCAATGTGGTGCGCTTACGTGAACCAAATAATAAATATCATTTCGCTTTATTTATTTTACGTACAAATTTCACAAACGAATATTGTAAAGTATGTACCAAATTTTATTAAACCCATTAGGTTGCGACTACAAATTGGTTTTTAATGCATTACAAGTATCAGTGATAGTTCCCTTACTTCATCCGTCTCTATCTTTCTTATTTTGTGATAAAGTTGAACATAGCCTAGGAAAAAAGCTATCAAATTGGTGCACCTCAATTATCACACGTGTATAAGTATTTTTTAGTATCTAAAAATGTATGCTGTCTACGTAAGCAAACGTTTAGTCATGACATGCGATGCAACATTCTTGATAATAATACTAAAAACTGTTAAGGGAGAAATGAGGTAATCTTTCGTTGTAAATTCGAACGACAGTAACGTTAGTGATAACTACTTCATTTCCCAAAAATATCATGCTACATACATAAAGTGCTTTTACAATACCTTGCAATAGTAACAAAATTGATGTATACAAATTGGACAGCGATGATATTGAAGTTTAAATTGCAGACTTAAGTATCGTGGAGTACTTTGAATGTACATGTGATGGAAAATAAAAAGAAACTAGTTGACCAATTATGTCCAAGCAACCTTTTACTCATCAGGCAGATTTGTGACTGATAGTGAAACCAACTATTAACCAACAACACCGAAATAACGGTGTAAGGCAACACTGCGCCCTCTATGCAAGACTTGATTTTCTTATTACTATTGAACAGAAAAAGATTGATTACACAATTTCAACGAAAATTCGATCAAAAAATTGTTGAAGCATATTTTCTGTACTTCTACATTTTTTGTACGGATTCTGAATTAAAAAACATTTGAAAAATAGTTAATAATTTTTTTTATTGCATCTTTGACGGTGTCTTTATTTTCTTTGAACATACATGCATTTACGTACATAAAATGATTTTTACCAGAGTCATTAAGAAAACGCTTTCCTCTGAGGATTTATATTTGTGTGTTGATAAAGCCACTATTTATTTAATTCAAAAAACTCTTTATTAAAGACTCGTTTACAAATAGTCTCTGATAGTACTAAATGTTCCAATATTAGTTCACTTCAAAGAAAATTAAAATTATATCTAATAAACAAATATTTCAATAACAAGTTTAAAAAAAAAGGGTTATATTTTACATTTTTCGATTTTTGTTGTACATTGCCCGCCAGTTCAAAGACCATTGGAAAAATTTCAAAAGCCATGAAAAATTGTTTTTTATTACGTCTGAAAATTGGGCTACTTTAAGCTCGTTTTTTCAAGCGTAAGGCCAATCCGAACAGGTACTAGGCTATTATTTATTTTTGTGACAAGTTAAAACCGTTTCTTGTAGTTGAAACAATAAACAGGTGGCCCTGACTCTTTGTTCTCTGTGCACACGAATTTTTCAACGAAAACGCCTATTAAACACCACTAATGCTCCGCTCACTACATGAATTCTTTTCTCCTTTCAGTCGCACTGGCCCGGAACAAATTTTTTTTATCCACGTAAGGGGCCAAGTGTTCTTCATAAACACGATTTATCGAGCGTTAAGCCCCTCGATAGGAAGAAAAAAAAGGAGGTGTGCGTAGCTGGGGTGGGGGGCGAAGATAATCGGCAATTTTCGCTGGCAAAGGCCGTTCACGCAGTCTGGCTTCTTGGATTTTTTGCACCCACTAGCCTTGGCTACAGCCGGGCAGGACAGGGAGGGCAAAGCTCTCGGCTTGAAAGGAAAAAAAAAAAAAAAAAAAAAAAATGGACTGGAAAGTGGTGTAAGGGTCGCCTGAAAATAATGAGACCAGCTACCTCAATCCCTCGCTTCTCTGGCCCATCTCTTCTCGTTATTTTATTTTATTTTTTTCACTCTACACGCTTTTACACTTTTTTTCTCTCCCTAATTACATTAAATCTTAGGTTTAAATACACAGCCCGGGTACCTGTTTTCTGAAATAATGGTGTTCCCTCCGTTAGCTTCCCGAATTTCCATTACACCCCCTTGAAGAGAAAAAAAAAAAAAAACTGAATGCAATATTTCCAATGGTTGAAGGACACAGGACGCTTGTCCCCGTAAAAATTTAATCCCGTCGAATCAGTATATACACGCGTACGAAGCTCTCTGCGGACAAATCTCTCTTCAAGATCGAGTGCGCTTGCATGAATGTTTCAGAGGCAGTCGAGCTCCCTCGCTCACGTTCGAGTCCGGAAAGTAGGAAGGAAGAAAAAAAAAGAAAAAAAGATAGAAACGAGGCGTCGAACAAGAGAAAACAGAGTGAGAAAGAAGGAGGGGAGGGTAACCGGGCACGCTTGCGTGTATGTATATATATATAGGGTGCGCGCGCGCGTGCACGTACTCGGCCAGGGGCGTTAAGCTCGCCTAAAAGCTCGCCTTCGGATTTCCAAAGGGGGTATGGGCAGAGAGAAATCTTCGCAGCTACGCGACAGTCACGTATACTCGCGAGCAGGTTAAGGAACACGTACGAAGCGCGCGAGACGAGAAAGGCAAAGGAGGAAGACACCCACGGGGGTGCGTATGGCACAGACGCTCGGATTGGGGGGAGGTATTAGAAAGGAGATCGCAGGACGAAGGGAAATGATTCCGCAGCAGACGCTCTCTCGCTTCGTTGGATCCGTTCTGTTTCAACTTGCCCAGCTTTTCCACCGAGACGGACGATACCGTACTGCGAGAATCGGCCGCTTTTTTTTCCTTCCTCGGATGTCTCGATCTTTTCACCCCCGGTGGTGTAACTGGTCTAATAGTTATCTCACGTTTCGCGCCACCATATTGATCGAAGGTAAAGGAAGGGAAACTACGTGCCATGGGGTACTGTGTATAACTGTACGGAGCTACAATGGGGGGTGGAGGGGAGCTAATAAAATGAGGCTACTGTAATTTGATTCGGTGTTGCTGCTGACGAGCTTATACAACGAGCTTTTTCAAATAGATGAGCGATTGTTTCCTCCAACGCTATACGTAACTATACATGTACTCTTGCTCTTTTGGCGCCTGCTTTCCCGCACTCGCAGTGCAAATACACACACAAACTCGCTACGCTGCGGATGTTAACAATTGCCGACATTGTCCCCGATTTGTTATTGATTTTCGACTTTGTCCTTGTTTTTTTCACTCGATGTAAGCAGACTCGGGGAGTATCCTTCCCCCCCCCTTCTTTTATTACGTGATGGAGGTTGTAATACCTTTTTTTCCTCCGATTGTTTGTACTTTTTGGAATCAACGTGTTTTGAAATTGATTTCTTTGCTAAACAATCGTGGTTTCTGCAACGATTGCTCTCATAATTTCGTACAACGCTTTTGCAAAGTTCGTCCCTGCCATTTGCCAATGTACGTTTTGTCCCAAGTTATAACGAGCCACGTATAAACACGTAATAAAAGTTTAGGGTAAAAACAGCGAGAGCAAAGGGAGGAATCTGAAATTGTAGTTATTAAAGCTCGAGAGATACCCTTATACCCTTGAATGAATATTTTCTGGATGGCACTCATTTGCCCCTCGCTGCTAACTACCGCGTTGCTCTCTCCCCTCTGGCTTTACATCGTCTCTTCGATCGGTGGTATATACATATGTATATATGTACACTCGCGCTCAATTCTGCCCTGCAGCTGTCAGTCACACGGACAACAGAAGCAACCTGTTATTGTTTCGCCCTGACTCTGCCCAACGTATCCGTACTCGTCCTAATCAAGCAGACCTTTAACAAGACGAAAATTTGACATGTATGCGTCCCCTCGGGAATGTAAATCTTTACGTGACTGCCATTAACGGAAATTCAATTGTATATATAATGTACGATACAAATGACATTTTTTACAATTTTTTATCCTGATGATGACGTGCACGTAGACAAGGGTGTTTAAACACCTTTTTTTTATTCCGTTGGGGTAAGAAAGCGTTGATGCAACTTCAATTTATTGGAAAAATACATGAGCTGCTTGAAAATACTTCTTTTTAAAGTATAATTAAGAACTTTCTGGGTTATAGATCACCATAGAGATAAGGTGCAAGTTCAAGAAATATTTGTCACGATAATTTTATTTTCCATATTGTAGACAGAACAGCAGAGAGAACGAAGCTACGGAAATGAAACGAAATTCCATGCTCCTAAATAGCGCTTTCATCCCAACGAGTTTGAGATTTTCCTGCGTTCTGAAGGAACGCGCGGCTTTAATCAGATTCTTAATACTCTGTTGACTCGTGACAATAGAACCCTGCACGCTCGGATCGAGTTGAAAGAGAACCTGGGGGGAAAAAAATAATAAAAAGTACCTACCATAGTACCAGAGCGAATATCGAAAAAAAAAGTATCAAATGAACGGTATGTAAAACAAGTTCAAGTATATATGTGACGCAAAGTGATGTACGATAAAATTTCCGAGCGGGCCCCGGAAGAATCCAATTTTTCGACAAAGCGCGGAGCTATTTAAAGCCCGCGATGCATCGAGCTAAATAAAGTGCCCTCGCGTCGTGTTCGCGAATTCCGATTCTTGTTGCAAACAAAATCGTCAAACGCCGTAATACTGTAAAAAAAAAAAAAAAAAAAAAAAAAATCACCCATAGGTATACGCGTATGAAAAAAAAATGAAAAAAGGGAGTAGAATAAAGGGTGGAGGCGCCGTTTGAAATCCCAGCCAAATAAATGGAAATTCGATCAAAGCGCACTCGTACATGCATTAATACACGCCCGCATGTCCACTTTGATCCAATTAAAAAAATACCTACATACGTATACGTATGTATATGCTCCACTTGAAGAAATCAAGCACCTATCGGGCACGTGCGCAACGCAGACCTGTCCTGTCCAACACAATAGTGCGGCTTCGTAGGTATATATATATGTTCACTTCAAAGAAAATTAAAATTATATCTAATAAACAAATATTTCAATAACAAGTTTAAAAAAAAAGGGTTATATTTTACATTTTTCGATTTTTGTTGTACATTGCCCGCCAGTTCAAAGACCATTGGAAAAATTTCAAAAGCCATGAAAAATTGTTTTTTATTACGTCTGAANAAATCCCTCCATACTCCAGAATTATTCTTTCAAACAATGCTGAGGCTTATTTATGCAGTTTTAACAACCGCTTTGTTGAGAATAAACGAAAAACGAGTATGAGAAAAAAATATTAAATGAAAAAAGAATAAAACAATCGACCGTAACGAATGAAAATATTATATATATATAACAAAATATCATACCATGTAACGAGCGAGCAGCGTCGAAAGTATGCTCCCCCTCGTAAATCCTCGACTGTTGTACGTGTACCACTTTTATACATATGTTGCGCGACAGACCTCGAATTTATAATACAAAAGCGCCGCGTGCACGGTATAAATACATACAGCGAGGGTCCGTCCATGTAGAAAAGCACCAAGTGACACAAGTGTACATCAGTCACCGCTCAAGCTCTGAAATAACTTTTTTTTTTTGACATTGCAACCTACGAAACATCGGGTACATTATTACACACCTGAAAAATTGTATGTTCACTCGAACAAAACTCGTACATGCTCATCGAGAGCGAAAGCACCGCCAAAAACTGTCCATTGAAAAAGTACTGCATAATTCACCGAGTGGACGTATATTCCAGCATCTGTAGGGCACATTCCCCGGAGGCTTTTCCTCATCTCTACGTACACACACACCCACACACATAATACACGCGCGCATATAATACTTTGGATCTATACGCACATGCGACAGAATTATCGCGATGGACGCGAGCGAGTGCGTCGGCATATCTATCGGTCGCTGGCGACTGCATAAATTATACGGATGCTGTTTGACTTTGTGCCAACCGTATGCACATGTGTATATATATATATATATATATATATATATATATGTACACACGCGTGCACTTATATACTTGCCAGGGATGTAGATGTATAGGTGGAGAGGCTCGAGGGGGGTGGAGGATAAATTTTGATGGCGCTTTCGGTGGATTTCGAGTGCGCGGGCGGGCTTTGTGGGGCGATGGCTTTTTGGATGTACCCTATGGTTTGAAAGGGCTCGGATTCGGAAAATTCAGAGAGCGGCGTATATAGTGGATGGCTCGGTGATCGCGCAAATGGAGCTTGGGAATACTTTCGACTGGTACACGCACGTATGTGTATCTGGAGCGCCGATCGGAATGTCGCTTGGCACGCGTGTCTGCTCGTATTGTACGAAGAATTTCACGTTCGTTCCCAATGCTTTTGCGAGATAATCGTAACGATCGTTGGACGCGATAATTTCTTTTCGGTACTTTTTGCACAACCACCCGCCTTCTTTTTTTTTTTTTTTTTTTTTTATTTACTAAAGTCATGACCAACCTTTTTTGGGGTTCTCAAACAAAAAAAATAATTTTTGCACGTAGGCGATCATCCTTCGTTCTTGTGATTTTTGTTGATTTTTCCATAAAACGCACCAAAAAATCTACGTGGCCCGAAAAAACGTCTTGAAACGTTTATCCAAGAGCGCGGCTGCCTGTGACTTCCACCTATTTTAAATGGTACACTTCAGAGCTCGGCTGTCCGCTCGAGAAGTACATTTTTCCACGAAAAAAAGGTTGGGATGAATTAAAAAAACCTCAAAAGGTGGAAAAATTAAACGCGCTTCCTGCAAATGAAAGCGGCGCTCTGTGCAAAAAGACGGAGGATCCCTTTTTTTTTTCCTCTTTTTTCGTCAGCCGGGACTTGATTTTACTCTCTTATTAAAAGCAAAGGAGCACGAAAGACGACAGTCGAGCGGGAGAGCGAACGTCAACGGTGGCAGCTGCCGGGAAATTAGCCTGAAACATTTCCCCCGGAATTTTCTTATAAATTAAACTTTTTGCCGACGCCTGCTCACTCGCACGCCCACGTCAAAACTGGAAAGGGTATCTCTGCCGCTCTTTTGTAAAAAAAATGAAAAATAAAATAACTACGCTTTTTTAAGATTCATCCACGTAGCACAGGTAGATCCGCACCCAACAGGGTAAAGCAAACGCTGAAATTGAAGCACGTCTCGTCGTCCTGCTTTGATCCTGAAATTGGCTGTCTTGTGCTCGTTTGCTTTTTAGTGGGGAGAAAAAAAAATGATTTAACCTGCCCCGAGCTCCGGAAACATTTTTAATGGCACGCTAGGTACATGAATTTTTCGCTGAGCACTGCAACCTTGACTCGGTTGGGATAGGGATGTCTTTTAGCACCGATATCGCCCTGATGAAATTAATCAGTCAAAAAGGACATCGTTTTTACTTCGTGAAACTTGAGATCGACGAGCTTTCGTAAAAAAATTATCTTCTCTATCTCAATTGTTTCTGTAAAAGTATCGTTAAGAGCTCAAAAGATAGGAGAAAATGTGCTCTCGGCAGATATAATGTGTTTTTTAATTGACTTCTCCAACAATTTCTCGACAGGTTGATTCTTACACTGAGAGAAAAAAAAAAATTACCGTGCTAGAATGGTAATCTGGTATTTGGAGACTTACTACTATGGCCAACCTAATTTTTACCATTATTGACAGTAATTTTTATTGTGCAAACAGTAAAAATCACTGTATTTGCAACAAAAATATTACTGTTCTAAATATTAAAAATTATAAATAGTCTCCGAATACCAATGTATTACAGTAAGTTTTATAATTTTTTTTTTCCTCTCAGCGTACAGCGACAAAATTCTTCCACTTTCCTAAATTTATCACTACAGATGCTAAACATCGACTAATCGGAACATTTAGGGTGGCATGTAATAGTCGATAAAAATAAAACAGAAAAGGGAAAGGAAGAAAAAAAAAAAAAAAAAAAAAAAACCCCAAACTCCGGCTGCCAAACCACAAGACAGTCCCGCAACGATACCCTAATCCACAGCCCACAAATCGCACTCCCTCGTCCCTACACCTCCTATCCTTCCCTCGCCTCAATTCTCGCCCGGCGTATCTCCACCTCTGGGAGCCCTCTCGCAAAATTTCGATAATAGACTGTCTCTACCTCCCTCCCCGCCCCACCTTCTTCTCCGCCTATCGCGCCAACAATATCATAACGAGAGCCCGGTGCTCCCGTTAACGACGTCGGGGCTTTCCGCGAGGTATTTACCGGAGAACTCGGCCCTCCGGGACTTACGGAAACTACGACGTCGCAGCCGACGACCAAGTCTTCGTGTCCCTGCGCTCAAGTTTATATACGTGTAACTACACACACACACACACACACATACGCCACGTGACGAGCTGTACGAAGGGGTGTACCAACCCCCTTCGCTCGCGCGGGACAGCTAATGCGAACTGTTTCGTCTATATGTGTACACAATGTACACGCGTTGTACATCATGTGAAGGTTGAGCTAAGATGCTTAGGAGATAATCGGTAGGTGGGTATGGTGGCGCATAATTTCTCTGCTCCTCGGAAAAACATCTTACGTGTATAGTCAAAGCAATCAACCCAAAGCGTAGTGCCATATACATGTGTTATATGCATAAGCCATAAATAAAACATCAGGAAGAGCAAACAAGCAGGTGCACATGATATATATTATACGCGTGTGCCATCAGAATGGAAGTAAAGGAGCATACGTTGCAGGGTATAGAAAGAGAGAGAGAGAGAGAGAGAGGTCTGTTGTCTACGTGTATATAGAGTGAGCAGGTGGGGCGCGCGAGCTTGGCACATATTTGCCTTTGGCTTACCGCAATATTGGCGCCCATGCAGCAACAGTCGTGCGCTACTACAGGACGCACAGGGTATCTAATGTATGTACATCCAGTGTCCAGAGTCTACCCTGCGGAGGTACAGACCGGCACGTCCAGGAAATATACGTATATACAGCTATAAGCTGCACACGCACTCGTAGAACCGAGAGGCTCTCTACGGCTATACTTATCGATGTGCATCATCGGCTATTGTGCAGTAAAACCCCTTACTCGGACTCTCCCTCCCCCTCTGTTTCCATGCTGATCCCAAAGTCATTGATGCACCAGGAACCCTACGATCGACGACTATTTGATGGTTACGCATCGGGGATGACGAGTAGGGTAATACTGCTTACCACTTATACGTGGAGGTGAATATGAGCCAACTATAATGTAAGGAGTTCCTCGGAACTGAAACAAAAGGTTTTTCGAGGTGCAAACGTTTTTATCTCCTATACCTAGTTGTATAAACAATATGCTAAAACTAATTATTTAGTTGATAATCAATTTTTTAGCTGTTATATTATGTACCCAAATACCTTCACCCATTCAACACTTAAAAACTGAAAGTTTAACTTTAGAGCATGCCGAGTATATGTACATACAAATATAGCCATCCTATGTATAAAACAGCAAGTAGGTCTCCAGTTAACTGATTTAATATTTCTTCGCGCGAAAGAGTCTCTCAGCGCTACCGCGTCACCGAGGTTGTTGCGTAACGATCGTCCGTCGGACCGGGCCGCGAGGTACACAGCAGCCCCACCTATAATATACCCTCTTCTTCCGTCAAAGTGAAAAAAGACGGAGAACAACAAAGACGAAGCATCCCGAGCTCCCCATCTCCTCCTCGAAGTTGTTTTCTTTACACTTTCGATGGGGAGAGTCGGTCGATGACGGCCCGTCGACGCGTCGACGCGTTCTGTATCAATCCTCTCGATACTCCCACCCGCGCACACTACGCTCGAGAAATCAATTTACAAAACCCGACTGTTACGCAAAAGCTCCCTTTTTTCTCCCCAGGAGCGTACGGATCGATCATCATCCGCAAAATATCACGCACGCGACGAAACCTCTTTCCCCGCGAAAAAAAAAAAAACCCAACGCGGTCCGTTTCAAAGAGACGCGCAGTGGAGGGGTGCTTTTTTTTCTCCAACCCCTCGCGCTTAATCCGGCAAATGGATCTCGTTCTCCATTCACGAGGGCGCGTCTCGCGCATACAACTAACGTTTAAGTCGCTCCGGCTGGGAGTCAATATTGGGATGCCCCCGATGAAACGAGGACCACAAGCGGCCGTGGGGAGGAATCTTATACCCAAAAGCTCGCGCAATCCCGATATTAGATCTCGTCATCCGAGCGAGGCCGCCGGCGCCTATAGTCTTCGGGGGAAAACCCTCGCAAAGTCCACCTCCTTGTTGTGCGGTCCAGCGCGGACGTTGTTGGTTTTTCGGCCGTTTTTTTTATCTCCCTCTGCCAAGTGTATACACACACGGTTTGCGCGTTCTCTAATAACCCCGGAGTTTATTTCCATACATATACACGCGCGGGTTAAGATAATACACGGGGGTTGCCGGGAAGCGGCACCTATACATGAATATTCATAAAATCAGAGCGCGAGCAGCAGCCGGTTCTCGGTTAGCGTATTCATCAGCCCGTCTGAAATTTTAATACCCCCCCCCCCCCCTTGATATGTACCTACTTTAAAAGCAGGGTAGTTGCGTGCGATGATGTACAAGGCGTTCGGGAAAAATCGGCAGCCCAAAGTGGGGGTGTCTCCGGGAGCACGTCGCCGACGGTAATCTCGTAGACATATATACCCTGCGCGCGACTTCTAATCCCGGACTCTCATGCACGGGGCGCGTCCTCCCCCTCCCTAAGACTCTAATATCCATTCGGCGAGTGGCTCGTGTTACACATCGTCGAGATCGCAGCCGATCCACTTTCTTTCCGAGGTATATATTGTATATATATACGTGCGGAGCGAGAGCGCAGTAGTAAAAACTTGATTAAGTCGGACGCCGAGCAAGTGGTTCCTTATATTGCGAGTGCTATGTTTGCGCCTCGCTGAACGCTTGGGGAATATTAATTTGTGTACATACGCGTGTTTTCGAGACACGAGCGAGGTGATGATTTTTCATTTTCGACTATCGTCGAGATGACGGCAGAAATATTAAAAAAGGGGGGAATTTTCATCAAGAAAATATACATACGTATACGTGGGCGACAAATTAATCAAGTGCCAGTGCAAGTAAGTTGCATCAAGAAAAAACAAGGGGAAAGGTGTAAAGGTCCGATCAGCATAATTCGTAAATTTGGGGGAAAATTTAATTCACGAGTTCGCAAGTTGGACGCGGTAACGGCCCCGCTGATGTATTGGGCGGTGCAAAGTAACTTTCGGCTCAAAGTTTCCTGATCTAGCGGGGTTTTCCCTTCCTTTGGCCCAGTGCAGTTTCACTGCAATGTAACTAGCTGCAAGGCCCCTTCGTGGTATATTTTATACGCGATTTTTTTTTTTTATCTAACGAGGACTGATCAAAGAATCAAAGCAGGAGCAGTGGAAACTAACGTAGGATCGCGGGTGCAGGGTTGGTCGGAAAACTTTTGGTAAACCAGATGTTTGCTCGCAGACGGGCGGTAATGAAAATATATGCACGATCCATTTGTCGGATCTGTTAATTATTGTACTCGCGTTTTTCCACATATATATTATATATACGCATGGCGGCTTGTCGTTGGAAAATTAATAGCGCGTGTATAGGGAAAGTTGGGGTTGATTAGATGGGAAATCGTACAAGGTGGACCTCTCCCCCCCCCTTGATACAAGTTGATTTTGTGTTTCAATCGAATGGTGTAGGGTGAGAAAAACATTTCGAGAAATCGGTTTTTGCCTTCGTTTGATTCTCCGTAGTTCCATCCTCTGGGGAAAGTGAGGAAAAACACTTACCCAACAAAGAGGTCGATTTTAAAGTTGGCACGAGGAAAAAAAAAAAAAAAACTCTAGTCGGTCGCAAATAAAATTTACCTCCAACAAGAGTAGCTCCAGTATATGTATATGCAGAGTACATACGACATGGTAATCTCCATCCCCCCGTAGTCGTAACTTTTCAAAGGGACACGTCCGCACCCGTATATAACCTTTGGCACGAGAATTCGCGTGTCCACCTCGGCCATACCTCGGAGGGGAGTGGGGGGGGGATGCCCATCTTGGAAATTTACATCGCTTCGGAAATTCGTCCCGTATATATTACGCGGGGCCGCAGTATCCACGCGCGGGGCCGAAGAAAGGGACTCGAGGGCGCGTGCTCGGCTCGTTAACGGAGACTCGGCTTGCTCCTCCACTCCCCCGATATTTCCATAACATTTGGCATGCATGCGGCCATTTCTAAGCATTGGAGCCGGGCCCCGTGCAGCGTCGCATAACCGATTCGGCCGTCTGAAAATTTTCACCGGCCCTTGGCTTCGGGCACCCAATTTCTTCCTCCCTTCCCTCTACCTTATTTCCTCGGGTCGCTGGGAAAGGGTAGTTTTTACGCGAGCTCGTAAAGAGGAATCACGATCATTACCACGGGATACACCTATATGCACGGGAAGAAGGGAGGGAGGAATTTATCGGCAATCGGGGCCGCTGCGACTCTCGAAAATTAAAAGTACGCGCTCGTTCATCGAGAGCTTACGGCCACCCACGTGCACGGCCATTATCATAATCAAATGTTTGGTACTGCTAGTGTGCTATGAACGGAAGAGTCGACGTTTCGCGAGCATCTCGACTTGTATGGATATATGATACATGTATGCTTTATAGCGCAGCCGAAACGAGAAATGCAAAAATGTAATTTTTCGGGAAATAAGCGATGAGTTTGTCGCGCGGATGGAAAATGTTGAAAAGCCGGCAATCAGACTCGCTTGTGTATATATACATGCGCACATGTGTACGACATTTGTACGTGGGAGAAAAATGGAAATAAAATTGAAAATCCCCCCCCCCCCCGAGGGAGGGAGGTATGTTTACACGGACGCGCACTCGAAGGGCTTCGCTTTCGCGAAAAGGGAGAGGAAAAAAGTGAAGAAAGAACGATTTTGTGTGGCAATTTGAGGGAAGCCTCCCCGTCAGGTGGTGAAGGATCGCGCGTGGCACAGGTACACGTATACATGCGTATATGGGATGCCGGGAGCATTTATACAAAACGAGAGAGATGTATATACACAAGTAGAGCTCTCGCCCTCGTTACTCGCGCGGCGCGTTATATATACAGGAAACCACACTCGTGTCGGACAAAAGGGTAGAGAGCGCACACACAGGAAAAGGAACTCATTTAAATGTACGATACGTAGGTACGGTGCTCGCCCCTTATCGCATTATGATAAACACACATACATACATACATACATATATAGCACCGTGTGCGTACGTGCGTTTAGCTATATATATATATATATACTATACTTGAGACGTCGTCGTGTGTTTAGTGATGGTGATGCGGCATTGCCGAAGGCGCCCAGCTAAAACACGACAGTGAACACACACACACCGAGTAGCGTACGACTGTACAGGTATGGCTGATTGCAAATTGACTTCTCTGTTCCGCGGTGAGTGTGACTGTGCGCTTCGTGCGTGTGTGTGTGTATGTTTGTAACGACGATATTTGTAGAGAAAGAGCAAAGCTGCACGCGTATAATATGTAGGTACATTTACAATATGTACGTAGGACGTGTAAACGCGTACGCTGTTCTTTCGGTGTCGCGTGCCGCTGTGGGCGGGGGGGTTCATTATCACGGGTCCGCGAGTTGTTTTTGCAGCTGCCGCGTGCATAGCGCCTATAAATATTAGCTTCGATCGCGCGTCTCTTTGTAACAGTTGAACAAAAAAACCAAGTAAATTATGGCTCTTCTTTTTATGTTATCATGCACAGTAATTGCAAATCGGCGGAATTTCACGGCGAAACTTTGAAACATTATAAATAAAAGTCCAACCGAATTCCTCGATGTACTCTGGAGTGGAATTCACGGTCACGGGATCTGTAGATGTTACCTTGCATCTAGTATTATATACCTGTATTGAGCGGATGTCAGACCGCTGGTGTCTGTGTAAAACGACGACGATTCCGGAGCATATATCTACGATGTGGTGGGTAGGGAAAATGGTACAGGGCAATCGACAATCAAAGGAACAATTGTTCGAGGGCGTTCGGCTGATAATCATCGATCGGTGGTATATACATACCTACCAGCATTATCATTCTTCTCCCCTAATTGCGTCGCATTAATTACATGACGGTATATGATCACCGCTGCTAGGCATCGATTACCGATTCCGATGCCTTTCTTGTCCCCGTCTATCTGTATACACGACTCCGAATTGATTAGATCATCATTGTTCCGCAAAGCGATATCCATCTCGCCCTCTTCCACTGCTATAGCTTTTCGGGAAATTCGTTCGAGCGCGAAATCTTATGGTACTTGTTATATGTATATACACTCGCGAAATTTCCATTGTTATAATTTTACACGGATATAACATCGATAGATGCATTACCGTGGAAAAAAAAAGATTTACAAGAAATTATCATATGGTGGCTGCAAATAACGCAAAAGATGCTTTGTACTGCAGTACTTTGGTACACTTTATACGTAAACAAAGAGAAACAAAGGTGGCTTCAAGACCCTTCTTTTTTTTTTTAAACACATCAGAGGCAGACAACAGAGCTGATTCATAACACATTCAACGCGCTCGCCTCCGTAAGGCAGTATAGGAGCCGTCAGAAGTGTTTTCCGACTCCATCCATACATCTGTCAACGCGAATCCAGTCGATGGTGTACGTACGTACGTATATATACATCGGCCAGTAGTAGCACAGAGGAAAAATGAACTCTTTGGAAAATTATACCCCTGCGAGGGGGTGTGTGTGGCCGACGTTGATAAATTGCCCGTCCCGTTTCGATTTCCGCGATTAAGCCGCTCTGCCCGAAAGTTTCTCTCCCCCCCTCCAAGTGTCGGCAGTTCTTTTACTCCCGTGGGAAGGAGGTATACTCACGGCGTCCGAGAAGGGATGATCGAACGGATTCGAGGACTGGGAGCAAGATTGACGGAGCGCCGGGTCACTCGGAGGCGCGACAAATCCTCCGCGTTGGGTCATGCAACGTGAATCAACGCAACTATACGCTCGTGAACCAAAATAATTAATAACCACGTGGCTTCACCTAGTCGAGTATACCCTTAAAGTTGCAAGGAGGGGGTTGATAGTATATAGTAGGAGTAGAGCGGAGATATCGGGCCCGAGCTTGTGTCGCTAGGGAATGTTCGGTGGAGGTGCAGAGAGGGACGCGTCGTTCGCCGTAACGCGACACTTGTGCTCTATGGCTCAACTTTCGTAATGCCGGCAGCCGCGTCGCAGATACAAACGACTTAATACAATAATTTGCATAAACCTCCCCTCGTATCTCTTTTCTTTTTTTGGATTGCTCCTTGCACGTGTATGCGGTGCGCGGTGGTGTAGGTTTGTCTCCTTTTGTCAGCTTCATAGTGAACACGCGGTGTACACCGAAGGACGTCCCTCGTTTTTTCATCGTTGTTTATACTTTGCCGGTTTATATTTTGGCGGAGGAGTTCTGGCACTTTTTTTTACGCTCTGCGGTGTGTTATCCTCCACTGCAACTTTTTTTTTTATTTATTTTTTTTTTTGCTGGTGTAGGAATGATGAACGAGACAGGGGGTGAGGTGGGCTGCTCAAGTGGGTACGTTTTTGTCCCTTTGACCTCTTTGGGGGATGGATGGATTTTAATACTCTTTGTAAGGAAAAAAAAAAAAAAAAATTTACTTTTTAATCTCAATAAATTTAATTACGATGGCACAGGTGGGCGTTTGGCCAAATAATGCGATCCGTCGCATTTATAAAGCTCCGTATCGCTTCAATGGGGGGGGGGGGAGATATTGAAATTCGCGTACGTATACACACCAGAAAACGTAACCACGCGCGGACTTGCGGAAAATCCATGAATCGTCATTGAAAATTATTATTCCACGCACTGCACAAGTGTACACCTCGTGCCGGATGATCGTGCTCTTGAGCATTAAATATATGCGCGGGAAATTCAAACACGCATCCCGTGTATACACGAGGCATTCGAATTTCAAATTCGGCGCGCGTTGATTCTCGACAACCCCGCGATATCCGACCATGTGGCCATGTACACCCAAGCGCATGCAAATATTCGTTACAGCGTGACCCACCGCGCTCTAATTAAAACTATCCACACGGTATACTTGTTTCTCGACGTAGGTATACACGCACCCGCTGCGTCCCAATGTATAAATATATGATACACACAAGACGCTCGCACATATTACATTTCGGAACGTACATGCAGGTATAGACGAACCGTATCCTCGTATTATAGTTTAAAATCGCCAATAATCGGCCCCCCCCCCCCCCGAGTCGAAGCCACCCTATGTGGCTCCATCTAATCCATATTATGTTCCACTCCTATTTGATCTCGTGCTCCGATCTTCCTTTTCCCCGTCCGTCCTTTTATCTCTTGCCGCGCCCTCCTGTTCCATAAGAGCACGTTAATTGCACGTACATCTCTCGATACCTGATCTGGGGTAACATTTCAAAGACTCAGCTTCGAGTTCCCTTATTTCCCGTGCTCTATTCGTTATGTTCTACTTATATAACTTTGTTCCTCGTCTCTGATGTACCGTTGTGAATCTCCATGTCGAAGCGCTTCTCCTTCTCGCTGGGTAGCACGACGACGTCAAACAAGCTTGACTCTCCTGAGCTGCATCGCGAATCACGAATAGCGTATAGTATACAGTACACAGTCGACACAGTGATTTACCCGTCCGACGTGATTTCGCGTATCGTCTACAACGCCACATAGCTGCGGTAGTATAGATGCATATATACCCAAACACCTATACAGGTAAAAAATATATACATGTACGCGTGGCTTCGCCGTGACGACGTATAGCCAGAGCTCATCCATATACATCGGGAAAATTAATATCTCCGAGCTTCCCTGCTCTCCTGCGTTGGACAAACCCACCCGGTAGGTATACCTTTCTTACCCCTCGAGTATATCTCTGGACTCGCCAGTCCCCTCGGTTCGCCGGAAAATACAAGTTCCAGAAGTCGGGCGGCGATAATACCATTACCCTCCGTCGTCTTCGTCCCCGTAATCAAGCCGAGAGCTGATATTGTACCACGGCTGCGGGAAAGGGGCTCTGGTTAGCGTCGCCGGTGACTTTTTCAACTTTCGAGCCGAGTTATGTACGCGAATTGCCGATCGGGGAATTATGCAAACTGAACATTATTGCCGCGGCCCGTCGAAACGTTTTTCATCGAACGACTCCCCCCTGAAAATTAATGTATCGGCTTTTTTTTTTTTTACCCTCCTCTGGTGTGTGTATCATTTATTGATTTTTTTTTTTTTTCTTTTTCGACGGAAGTTTTCTCGTTTTATTTGCTCGAGTATTACAAGTGTTTTCAAAGGGTCGACAAAAGGGAAGCTCTCGCGTGTACGGCCTCCGACTCGGAGGAAATCGTATTAAAATTTCTTCTCGTGGTACCTCGTGCAATATGTTGGGGGAAGGGGCTCGATTGTCTCCGATACAGCGAAATAACGACTCTAGACGTCGATAATCAAACTTTCCCCGATACCAAACTGCATACATGTATATAAATTCCCTTGTGCGTGTATAATATATAACCTGTGCAGGGGGTGATTAAAAGAAACTCGAGACTAGCGTAGTTGAAGAAAGTTTTAATTAACCAGCCCCCGATGCTCGACTGCACGCGCTCGTCAGCCGAATATCGACGAGGACAAGAATTAGCTTCTCTGGGCGAAAGGAGTCCGCGCGGAAAAAAAAAAAAATAGAAAAGCTCTTCCACCCCCCCGGTCTCTTTCTTCCTGCTGTACAAGAGTCGAAAGAGCCTCGATGGTATGAACGCTGATTACAAGCGATACCCAAAGCAAACCGTACAGCAATGGAAGAATGAGGAAAAAAAAGGGGGGGGGGAAGGGGGTGAAAAAGAAATTGAAAACGAGCGGAGAACGAGCCCCTGGATATACACATGTATGTATATAACTGTAATGAAGAGAGCGCGAAGGAGGAAAAAAAAGGAAACAACAGTAGCAGCAGCAGCAGCTTATTTGCATTGGAATTTTCGTCGTGGAACAATTGGAGCGTGCGGCTGTATATACTTGCACACAGCAGCACCGCCCGCATTTGCATATTTAACTAACCCCCGAGTCGGGAGCGCGACAACGATAGACACGATATATACCCTCTCCTCCTCCTGCTGTCTTCTCTCTTTACGTCCTCCTGATGATTCGGAGTGTATATGTGTATTGCATAGCTCTTTCTCTTTTGCGGATGTTCATATTATATTTCGGGATGATTATTATTTTCCTATTAAAATTGACCGTCCAAACGATGCTTCGCCCCAAAGCGTATATCACGTTTTACCCACCCCTTGGGGCTTCTTTTTTTCTTTTTTTTCTTTTTTTTTTTTGTCGATGTTTTGGTATTTCTTACGGTGTTTTTTTTTAAGGGAGGCAAAGAGCGGTGTAGCTTTGAAAGCCGACGCGTCTGGAACGTACACATACGCGCTCGTAGCTGTCGAGTTGACTGATCTTTGACCCTCCCGGTACATGAACGGACACCGGGTTTTTACGTACCCATGTGTGTGCGTGCGTGTGTATATGTTTACAAAAGAGCACTAGAAATTCGAGTATGAAAACTGAGCCGGTGCAGGTAGAGATGACCACCGAGGGGATCGCGTGTTTTTTTATTTTTTTTTTTCACCCGCTCGGAGGAGGATGGAATAGCTCTTTTGCGCACGTGTTTTCGTTGCATTTGCCGGGACGAAGAAGCGAATTCGCTCAAGGGCCGTTTCGTATAGGTGTTTTGAAATTACATGTTTACTTTGTACCCTACACATACGTTGGACGTGACAAAGAGTGTTTTGTCTGTTGATCTATATATATACTTTGCTGATAAAACAACAATAATATTATGGATGCTTTAGTGTTGTTCTTTCACTGTGTATGTAGCTGTGTAGCTATAAAAAAAAAAAAAAAAAAAAAAAAAAAGATATTGACACGACATGATCGCAGGTACAACATACAGCTCGCAACACAGGACTATCGATAACAGATACACACACGTGTGGTGGTTTCAGGGAAGCATTTTATCGAAGCGCGAGTACTCGTATTCAGCTGTACGGATGTTTTCGATACTCGTATGTACTTCTCTCGAGCTATGCGCACTATTTACAAATTGCGAACATACATGTCTGTACCTACTCATCGTGTGTACAATCTCGGATGAACGGAAAAATGGTATCGCTCTAGATTTTCGTGAAAATAATAACAATTTGTCGAGCGATCGCTCGAAGGTAAGATAAAAAAAGAAAAAAAAAAAAAAAATCCTTTGGAGCTCTTGTGGTGCTGCCGTAGCCGCAAGTACGTGATCCTTTTGCAAGCTTTAGCTAGAGAGACGCGAATAGACGAGCAGGTATACCCGAAAGAAAAGCAGCGCCGAGAGCAAAGTCGACGCCTTTTCGGAGTCCCCTCGCGCGCGACAAAGAGTCACACACACACGCTCGACATTTGCGCGGTTTGCTGTTTAAATTGGAAAGAGGTTGGGGGGAGATGGGGTGGAAACGCTCTGATTTCTCCGACGCGGCACAAAAGGCCATTGAAACGTCCTAACGAGGGTCCGTACCGTCGTCCGGCAAGACAGCGTCCACTCGCCCCTCACCCGCGCGTCGGGCCAAACTCCGCTCCCTCCGAATAAGCGATATTCCGTCGCCGGAAACGAAGATGTCGATGACACGGCTTCCCCTTTCCCATCCTCCTCTGCAACATAGTGCTCGGGGGAGGAAAAAAAAAATCCCGTCAATTCTTTTTTTTTTTTTTTTTCCTATCTTTCTCTGTTCTCGCTCCTGGACGCCGTCCACGAATAGTTTGTCCTTCGATTAAACACGACTAAGATCAAGCCCCGAGCATTGCACGTAATTGAAATGTTACAACATTCATGTTGGAGTCGATGCACACCCTTCCAACGCTCGAGCCCCCCCCCCCCCAACAATATTCGGCCCTTTCCAGAGAAAAAAAGACTCCCCCTCCGCTTCGTACTTGCGTAACGTCAACGGGGACGAGGGAAATCGTCGATTCGCCTTTGGCTGTAAAACTCGTGCGTGAAAAATAAGCGCCCCCATCTGTTGGTGAAGGGGGAGGTCTGCAGTTGTGCTCCTTCGCTCGAACAGTTTGCCAAAATCTCGCGGAGACAAACAAACGAGGGGCCGCGCGTGGGGGTGTATATATATAAAAGGCTTGTCCTTCTTTGAGATTCAAATCGAACTTTTGGCATCGGGCGCTAGTGCACTCCATACGCCCCATAAATGCACTCCCCCTGTGCCTTGCATATTAGATGACGAGCGCTTCGTCTTTATTTTGCACAGTAGGTCTTACACTCGAAGGTGCACGATTTTGGGCGTGAGGTAAACCGTATAGAAGGTGATTGAAGAAAGTACAGCTGATATAGGCAACGAGGTCAAGCTTGACTCGTGTATCCTTCGATTTCTGCTCCTGAATTTGAAATACCCCAATGTTTGAACAAAAGCTACGATTTACCAAAAACCTTTTTCTCCCTGTCTGTTTACAACTTGAAAATATTTCGTGTGTTCGTGCACACCCATAAAAGGACATTTCGATCGTGGGGCAACGACTTTACAACAAATCTGGCTACTTTGATCTTTTGTCTCACTTGAACGCAATTATATGTTACTCACTTTCTACTTTAGGTTACAACAGAAGAGCAAGTGTGATTAGACAGATTTACCAAAGTTACATTTTATTTTATTTTTTTATTTATTATTTTTTTTTGTTGCAGGAAACGGAAGTTTGGAGCTGTTTGACAGCGAGAGCGGGCCCGATCTCACGCTGTCGCCCCAGACGTTCACATCCACGGCGGAGGCCTTCATAAACGACAATAGCGACAGTCTCGGTGTTCCGGGTGACAACGACACGGGTGAGTCCACCTATCGCATACATGTACATCCATATTTATCTTGCGTCATTGTTTTTCTCTCTTTTTTATTGATACTTGTTGCGCCATAATTTTATTACTCGGACGATGCGAGAGGGTCTACAGTGCAGGTGTACTTTTTTTGTTGTTGTTTTTTTCCATCAAACTCGAAATTAACGTGAAAGCTCGTTTTCGAGGAAAAAATAACAATCCCTCGTTTATTAATCCCGATGTATACGTGTATACCCGGCTGTTCTTCCGAAAAGTAATTTTCATCAATATTGCTTTTTTAATATTCATGGGGAAAAAAGGCCGGCAGGGGGCGAGGGAGGGCAAAAAAAAGTGAAGCAGAATAAACAAGACGTAATGAATAGCCCCAAGTTCGATGAAAGCCCGAGAGAGAAAGGAAGGAGAAAAAAAAAAAAAAAGAAAAACACCAGGCACCGCACAGCAGGGTCTAATTATTCCATTAGCAGGGGGAGATGACGGGGGTAGAGAAGGTTACACTTCAAAGTAAATTACTCGCTAATTTAACCAGTGGATGAGCCCGACTGTAATTTCGTTAAACTTGTCTCAACGGCATAACGAGATTAGACCGCAAGTACCTCTGGCCTACTTATACCACCCCCTCTCCTATCGATCTCGCCTTTAAACTCTCGCTTCACGGGCCTCATCCGGAGGCAGTGCAACTACACGGTTAAGTAAAAAAAAAAAAAAAAAAAGAGAGAGAGGAGCGTGTAACCGCCGTTAGGTTCACAGACTCGCGTAAATCACGGGGTGCACTCGTAGATAATCGCGAGTGGCCGGCAAATTTCACGCCAGCGCGATGACAAACGACCCCCCCCCCCCATACCTGCAATCTCCAGTGTAAATTTCGTCTTGCACCAAACACACACAAACGCGCACAGACCAATTGTAGCCTTCCACGAGTGCATTCTCGCTTTTTACGCGACAAGGAAGAGGGGGCGTACGTGCTGTGAAATTGCCCGGCGGAACGGAGCTGTGGTTCTTTGTGGCAGCCTCGGCTCCTCGGGGCAGGAAGGAGCAGGCGACGAGGGAAAGAGAGGAGCAGACAATCGGAACGCCGAGAGGCCAACTTAAAGTTACTCTGTTATAGAATTTCTCTCTGCGGCAGCCTCGAAACGACTTTGGCCCGAGGCGCTCAGCTCATGTGGGGGAGGAGAGGCTGTACGGCTATGAATAAATTTCGGCCGGCGATTTGCATATCGTCACGTTGCGCTCTCCCCGCTGGTGTGTGGAACAACGAAAAGGGGGATGAGAGAGAGAGAGGGAGCGCCATTTGCCACCTTAATCTCGCAGCGAGGCTCGACGTGTCATTTGCACGCCGGTGTGTATGTATATTGAAAGGGAGCGGGGGGTGCCTACGCGAGCACATACAGCGCCGCTGGCTTATTTCAGGCCTCGCTTCGATATACATAGGCTTTGTTTTTGTTTGAACTTTAGCGCTCGGCGAGGGTGTATGTAAATGTGTCGTGGCGAAAAAAAAAAAAAAAAAAAAAAAGAAAGAAAAAAAGAGCTTGAACGTAACTTTCGGTGTTTTTTCAATCAATCCGTGCCGGGGCCCAGAGAGTAAATGAGCGGCAGAGCAGATAGCCCATTTGTTTTCCTTTCCCCTCTGCTCGAGACCTCTTTTCCCGCTGCGAGTCGCGATTGCGATTCTTCGAGTGCGCCCGAGCTATATTGCCATTATCAGCGAAAAGCAGAACAAAGGAGAAACGCGGAAGCTCCCAAGACGACGAGGGGGAGCGACCTTTTTCCATCCCGGCGCTGCAAGAATGGATTTACACTCGACGGGACGGGAGGAGGGTAGCGGGGCTCTTTCGCTTTTTCCGCCCTGCTTAGCATGCCCCGTTGAAATATCAATCCGAGGCACGTCTCGGGAGAGACGTATCCATTGTTCGTCGGCGCAGCTGTTCCGATGCCGTGATTTTTCAGCACAAAACGCCCCCGATGTGCGAAACATAAAATTCACGCTTTTGTCCGCTGCGTCTGACCAATATCGCGCTCTACTACTTGTTTTCGCAAGAGGAATGGAATAGTCCCTCGATCGCTCGTATATGGATGAAATGGCGAGCCGCGCCTGATCCATCGTCTGTCAAATCAAAGAATCGCTCTGTCCGGAATCGCAGAGGTGGTAAAAAAAGGTGATGCTTCAATCCAAGGGGTGGGGACAAAGTGGCAATTCTCGGCGAATCAACTTCTTAAAGTCTCGACTCGTCGCGCGAATCCAGCCAGCTAAGAAAAATCATCGGTCTTAAAACGAGACACTCTCGAGCTCCGGTGGTCACTGCCTCGCCGCTCATCTTTACGAGCCAAGGGTCTCACGTGCGGAATAAAAGGGGATGATAAACGTCCTCCGCCCCGAGAAATCCTTCTCAGGCAGGACACTTCTATCTTTCCCGTGAATTTTTCTACCCCCGCGGCTTTCATAACCGTGACGTTTAAAATATCACTCTTTTGGGGAAATGAAAGAAAATATATGTATCAAACGTCACGTGGCGAAGGAAATTGCTTATTTCTTCATGCAAAAACACCCGAGCGTCCCCACCTCGACGCAGCGAGATAATCAAGACCTGATGAATTGCTCAGCTGGTGGACACCCGTTTCTAAAATAGTGTCGAATCGCACCTTTTCCCCAATTTTTTTCCCTCCTCCACCCACATTCTCGTCGCCGAAAGAGGAAAAAAGGAAAACACACGCGACCCGATCGCCGGCCTTCCCCCGTGCTCTCGATACCGAACCAATAATTTCCTCGCGCTCGTTTACCGGTTTACTACAACTACACGTAGCTGTAATATCAATCATGTCAAGGCAGCGCGTCGCGATAAAATCGCCCGGTGAATTACGATGATTGCGAACCGTACCGTCGTACAAACAAACTCCCGCGTCGTTTCTTTTTTTTTCCTCCCACGTAGGCTTGTCGTGTTACCCTCGCCCCCCCTTTTTTTTTCTCCTCACGTTTGTAATACACATTCGTTACCCAAAGCTGCAGCGCGAGATCAGATTGTTGCTATTCCATTCACCTGCTAACTCGACTCAGCGTACAGGAAATAAAGGCCAAGCGGATGTTTATTACTTTTTTTTTTTTTTTTTCCGAATTTCGTACTTTGGGCAGGACGACGCGCGATAAACGTATATATATATATCCACGGTTGTAGATAAAAATCCACGTCCGACGGCTGTCCTTCGCGCGACTCCAACTTTTTATTTACGAAAACAGCGCCGAGACTGCTTTCCGAAAGCGGAAAGTAAGAAAAAAAGAAAAAAACGAGTGCCCCCGTGTTTACTCCGAACGACGTGCCAAGTCACGATACGACAGCAGCAGTGCCCCCAACCCACCCCCCGTGTTTGGCTGGCGTTGCGCACTTGGAGTTGTCGCGAGGCCATCGCACAAATTGCAACGGCGCCTCGAAGCAGCGTAACAACCAAGTGGCAAAAAATCAACTCGTACACATATAAATACATGTACACATACATACGTATACACAAAAAGAAAGAAATACTCGAGAGCTGTTTTTTCCTCCCCCCCCCCCCTCCCAAAAACCGGAGCGTCGTCGCGAGTTTCTCCCGTCATATTCACGACTTGCGGTGGGTTATACCGTACTACACTCGCTTCCGAGCCGACTGCAGTGACATATTCCCGCGGTGTGTAGAAGAAGGGGGGGGGGAGAGGAGAGATAAGAATGGGGAGGATGGGGAGTTATATGCACTGGCGCGTCTGCGGTGCAGAGAGAGCTTGCAAGTGAGATGTATAGGATAGGGGGGGATGGGGGAAGCTTTCAAACGCCAGGAGCGCGAGAATTACGTCGAAGCTTATGGATTTCTTATCCAATCTCGGCGAAGTGCGTATATAGGCAGAGCCGCGAGTCCCAATCTCGTCTCGAGCACTATACACTAGCGCCAGTCAACGGCAGACACCTATACTCGGCAACCCACCCACCCCCCCCTCGCCACCTCTGTGCCGCAGAGTCGTAGAAAGTACTCTTACGATCGTTACCGCGACGCGCATACGTATAACTGTACGTATACCGTGTGTGTGCAACAACGCGCCCCTGTGACTCCCTTTTGTAGCTTTTGCCTCTCGAATCGTATATACATATATGAGATGCGCGAAAAAAAGACAGCAACCGCGCAACTCCCTCGTTTTCTTGGCTCTTCGAATATTTCGTGCGTTTTGCTCCTCTCCGTCTCTCTACTCTGGAGTGACGAGACCAACTACTAGTACAATCCCGATTTTTAGGCATGACTGTACCACACAAGAGTCCATTAGAATTTCTTCAAAGTGAAATATGTACTTGCGCTGTACGAGGCCCTATATATGAACTCGAACGATCAATCAAAAGTTGCACCTCGTGCGAATCGCCAAAAACAACAAAGTAAGCTCGGTTACTCGAAAGCGTTTGGCATCCGTTGTACCAACGCACGAGAGAGAGAGAGAGAGAGAGTACGAAAGGATAATTAACATCGTCGACGCAAAGTGCGGTTGTGTATAGAACACACACGTCAAAGTGATTAAACCCAACACTGCAGGAGCAGCAGTTGTAGTAGCTGCTTAAACCACGCAGTTTGTGTGTGTGTGTGTGCATGCCCTCGGGCTAATTACTAACGCGCGGCAGTTGAATGGCAACTCGCTCTCGGCGCGTCTCTGACGCGCTTCGTCCGATAAGCTCGAGGTTTCTTGCGCGATGGGCAAATTGCAGCCCTTTCCCTCTCTCTTTTGCTCCAACTGTGGATATTAATGCTCATGGAGTGGAATCGCTACCGAACCACGTCCTGCTATTTCATTTGTTACCAGTACACGCGGATGCATTACATATATACACACCGAAAGCATCCATATCCATGCAGTGTGCTGGAACAAATGCTTTCCTCGTGGTGGTTCCAAAAGAGCCGCTTATCTTTTCCCAAATGAAACAAAAAACGCCAGGGAAAAAATAAAAATCGTCCGTTTGAGCCTCCGTGTGCCCATCGCGGAAATTGAAAAGCTCCCCCTCCGCGCAAACAACAACGACGGGATAACGCGTACGTCGTTAAAAACCATCACTTTCAAATTGCAAATTCCCGCCCACGGTAGACATGTATACGTTGCGCTAACTGCTCTCGCAATCAGTATAGGTTATTAGCAAAAGCTGCCTATTGAACAAAGTAAAAGAAACGAGCGAAAGAGTATACAGCGTCAAACGTGTATTAGATGCACCGAGCAACCCAATTCTTTGAATCAAAGAAAATATCTTTACCCTCATTCCGTTGAATATTTTCTTTTAATTGAAACAAATTTAGTCGATCCAAAAAAACATTGCACACAATTAAATAAGAAATTCGTAATTAAAAAAAAGAAAATTTTGATTTAATAAAATATTATTTTCAATTAACTTATATTTTTTTACTCATAAGGAAATATTTAACGGAATGAGGGTAAAGAAATTTTCTTTGATTCAAAGAATTGGGTTGCTCAGTGTGTATGATGGGTGTTCAACACGGGGAGTATGAAAATAATAAAAGCCCCCGAAGGCCCGCATGAGCTTCCCGCGAAAAATTGCTATGCTCCGCGCGTATATTCAATCAGTCGCCGTGTATGGGTACGTATATATGACACACGCGCTCAAAGGCAGACCGGAAATTATTTTCCCCGTACCCACGGGCTCGCGGATCGAAGTGCGTGTGTGTGTGTGTGTTGTGGGAGCAACTAATCCGGAGTCCAGTCCCGTGCATTAAGATAATTAAGTTGAGAACAATAGAGAGATATGTGTACGCAAAGCTCACCACCGGCTGGATGTTATATACCTTGGCAGGGAGAGCGAGAGCTTATTACCGGTTGCGACAAGACTGTTCTGGGTATTATCTATACAAGGGGAACTACACTATACATCGAGTGCGGGGATGAAGATTGAGATCGATCCGCCGGCTGCATCCACCTTTGACGCGCTGATTGCCGTCCGCTCCAATTTACAGCGAAAGCCGTATACATAGCCGTGGGGAGGGAAAGCGAGTCTACACGGCGAGCTGGCATAAACAACGGTGCCATATATAGTACAGCGACCGAGTGAGCGAGAGATCGGCAAAGGGTCCGAAGGAAGATGTACGTGTACCTACCTGTGCCAGGGAATCAAGTGGGTAATGCAAGGACGGAAACAGAGGAGGTACGGGTCAACTATTGGAAAAAGAGGGCATGGGGGGAGAAACAAAGGACGAACGGGTCGACGGAAGCTGTAGCGGCTATACGCGGTGCACGGAAGCAGAGGTAAAAGAGAGGAGGGACCGGCGAAGTAGCATCGCAGTTGGTATTATATGGGGAGGAAGGAAGCCAGCAGAGGTTCACCAGCTATATACACTGCACAATGCGCACTACTGGTAATGCGATTTTGTCCTTCCGTCTCTACCCCCCCCCCCCCCTCACCTGTACATGTACGGACTCGGTGCATCGTTTTGTTTCCCTATCTCTTTCCGTCGCTGCTGCGCCAACTTTTCGCTCGGCCATTGTGTGCGCTCGCTGCGTTTGACAGATCGCGAGCGATAACTAGTGCAGCCTCGTGGGTGTGTGCGCGCGTTACACCCTTTGTATGAGTTGAAAGGTGGTGCTAAGCGCCTATATACATAATACATCGGGGGTGCGAGTGTTTGCGCGCGCGTGTGCTTTTTTAAGAAAAAACGTCGAGGGGAGAAATTGGTTTTTTTTTCTTCTTCTCTTTCTTTCTTTTTTATTGTCTCGCTACGCGCATTAGTCTTGAAGCTCTCATTTGCGAAATGGATTGAAGATGAACGCGCGAAGCGGATCGAGAGGGGGCGTTCTTTGATGGATTTTCCACGGGGGAAACAATGTGACATTGATGGCAAATCGATCCCGAGTTCTCCTTGAATTTTGTGAATTGTATAGCACTGCCGTTTTCCGTCACGTGAATAAATTTTTTTTTTTTTTTTTTTTTTTTTCATTCTATATTCAACACTCGAAAAAGCAAAAGATATTTTTTTTTCTCCGGATCGTAAAAAACGTGCAATACATGTACAGTGAAATGCAAGTTTTCAATTTTCCCGTCATTCCTTTACGTGTGCCCGTAAAAAAAACCCATGATCCCTCGGTTTTGCATCCATTTGGTGGTAAGCTCCAGCTCGTCGCAGCTCGCAGGGAAAATGTATTATTCCCTCGTCCCTCCCGTTGTTTCTCCCGCGCTTGCGTGAGGAAGTTTCTCGGTCAAGGATTCTCATGATAAAATGCAGGATTTTTTAGTCCTGCGAGACAGTATCGTAAACGCAAAGAAGCTTAGTGTCGGATTATATTCGGGTAAGATACTGTTACGTGCATGGATTGATTTCTTACAAAAATGTACTCCGGAGGGCATCACCGGAGACCAGCTCCTCATTAGGAATTATTTTTTTCACCCACCGAGAGTCGGTGTTTATAGGTGAAGAGGATTTTTTCCAAAGTCGAAGGCTCGGCAACTGTTGTCCGCTAAAAGAGCTCATTTGACGGAAAATAGCGTTTTAATTGGCCATCGATTTCTCTCTTAAAACCTACTCCAGCTTGTTATTTCCTTTCCAAGAAAATGTACCGTTATTATTTTAATTGACCAACGCACTGGAGGTCTTTGGCAAACAACTTTCGTCGCCAAATGCCTTTTTAACGAACTGGTCTTCCGTCGAGCGTCTTTTTCAATACTCGCGCGCAACTTTGATGTTTCGATATTAAAAAAATTAAAAGTGGAACAAAAAAAAAATCGTCACTGTACCCCTATATACACTGTATACTGCCCCGGACATTCAGTTCTCCCTTTTTCTCTCCACGCACGTGCAACATTCACGAGTAAAAAGTTCATCCACGGGAAACGATTGCTTTTGATGTAAATAATGAAAGAAGAAAAAAAAAAAGAGAGAGAGCAGAGAAAACCGAGCGAAAACCGCAATACGCAAACCACCGACCGCAGGAGGGCAATATTTTTATTTTAACGAGTCGCGCAAAAAAGCACTACCGCTTTGATTAGCAAAAAAAAAAAAAAAAAAAAAAAACACGCAACTGTAGAAAAAGCTCCTCTCCCGCCCCACAGCGGAAAATCGCTCTGACGGGTTCGCGCGTACACCGTTTTTTAATTTTCCCATTACGCATCGGCAAAATAACTGGCTTTCAGAAAAGCACCAAAGCCGCAACGCTGAAAGGCAAAACATACACAGAGAGAGAGAGAGAGAACGAGAGAACGTTTTCCAGCTACGAGCCGTCCATCGGTGTGTCCATAAAAAAACACGAGGACACACACACACACACACTTGGAGAGGATGAAAAAGGAAGAAAAAAAAAGGAAGCCACGTTGGGATGAATTGCAACGTGAATCACGAATTCGACATCGAACGAGAGAGAAGGGGGGTGGGGCGCCCCGGGTTCTGCTCGAATTTTAATAAATCCCTACAACGACACGTGGCGATTTATCGGTGCGAGAGAGCCCGCTGCAACGCCGAATGTTTCTTTCGTAGGTGTATCTAGGTTGGCGGGTGGATGTAAAATTTTTTTGATGCAAAAACAAAAAAAAAACAAAAATAATGCATACCGAGATAGAGAGGAATGACCGAGTGTATGCGGAAAAACAAAACTCGGTGGCCAAGGTATGAGCCCGTATCAGGGAAATGGGTGGAAAAGGGATGCCCCCATTTGTCTCCTTCCTCGACTAATTCGTTTCCCGTTGAGGCTGCGCGTACGCGCGGCGATAGAACCCCCGGGCGGTGGACCAAATTTCACACCCGTGGCCATCTGCCGTCCGCGATATCTCCCCCGCCTCTTTTTTTTTTTTATTTTTACACAGGTACGTACACGGGGCAACTCCATTCGACTCCTCTTCGGACATGCCCTCCGTTTTATTTTCTTATCTATCGCCGTATTTTGCGTGCGACGCGACGCGGGGCTGCGTTTCCTCCTCTGTCGCGGGGGTTTTCAGCTCTGTTTTCTCCCGGGGCGCACCGGTCGTTTGTTTACCGGGATGCTCCGCTTCGGCTTTTATATTTGTTTTACGGTGGTTTTATGCGGACGCCGGAAATCTCTCTCTTTCTCTCTCTCTCTCTGTCGGCGATTTGTTATTTACTTTACTGCCAGGGGATTAAACAAAAAAAAAAAAAAAAAGAAGAAAAAAAGCAGAGCCTTTTATTCTGCCTGGGGTTTTTCTGCGCGTTTCGAGGTAAAGGTTACTTTTGACGGATGACGTGTATAAACGGGTCACTGCGTCGACCAACCGCGGGACCGAGAATCTTTGAAAGATACGACTTACGGGAGGTTGAGCTGGAAAAGGATGTTTTTTTTTTTCCTAATTTACGTTTGGTTTGTGATTCTGCAGGGGCTGTTTTACTCATCTTCCTTCGAAGATTTCGTGTCAAGTTGAATTTACACGAGACAAAAACGAGAATTTTACCGCTGTTTCACACGCGTAATTCAGTGTTCAGAAAAAGGTATTCTCACGAAAAATCTACGTCATACTTTGTGCTGCATCGATCTCTCTTGTGCTAGATTTTGGAAATACACTTCAATTATTTTACAATAGAACAACAATGGAACCTTTCTCAGTCGACATTGATTGATTTCTCACAAGAAAGTAAAGGATTCTGATCGACTCTTCGTCGATGGTATTTGCATGGATCACTCTAGTCTCCATCTATATTTTCGACAAATGCAACGATAAAAAAAAAACAAGCATTTTTCTAGATCCTCTACCTTTGCAGCGCGTATATACACACGTCGTAGTGCAAAAAGAAATTTCCAATCTCGAAAAACGGAGAAACAAAAAAAAAAAAAAAAAAAAAAAAGTAAAGAAAGCAACAGGCTCGCGCTTTTATTTTTCACCCAACGCCCCCGTTCGCTCTATCTCCTCTCGCGGGCCCTGCCAATATTTCCGCAATTTGTAACGGCATCGCATTATTGGCATCGCTCGCATTTTCCCGGCTACAGGAGATTCTATTGCTCCCCCTTCAAGACTATACGCGTGTAATTTACCTCGTAGCGCAATATCGACTTTATTTCCCTTTACCATTCATTCTCTCGTCTTTTCGATGAAAAAAAAAAAAATAATAATAATATAAAAAATAAAATCTTTTGTCTCCGAAAATTCGCCAGTTATATAGTGCCGAGGGTGCATCGATCAATCGTGACAAATCTCGCTTATCGCCTCGCGATATTGCATTTTTTTCCTCTCAATAAAAGCACCCTTGTGTCTGTGATCACAGGAAGGTGTACCAAAGACTTTTATGAAAAGGCGATTCGGCCATCCCTCGAACTTATTCATCGTTCAATGGCCTCGCACTGAAATTCTTTCAACTTCATACAACACTGACAAAACCTCGCGATTCAGACACCGCCCGAACATAAAGGACCTTCGTACACTGGTACAATTGCATTTTTCAATCCCCCCGTGCACTAAGTACCCTTTGCACTAAACAGAAACCAAGAGAGGGCCATTGTTGTTCTTCCACGAAATAGCCATTCTATACGTACACGTGCGATGTTCTTTACCAAGGATCGGGGGGGTGGAGAAGCGGAGCTTTTAACGCGCTACGAGAATCACTGAAACAAGCGTCTGGCCCTTACTCGTTGAGGCAAACTGTACACGGTTCCTCCTTTTGCTCTAATACACGGGGTGGAGGGAGGAAAAAAAAGGGGGGGGGAACGAAAGGGAACAACGGATGTAGCGCCCCCGGGGAAATAGTGCTCTCCCTCATGTAAAGTTCGAAGTGGCATTGTGCTCGAGAAAAGTAGATTTCCGAGTTTTTTTTTTCTCTCAGGAGCGTCGAAGCCTGGAATAACTACCTGTACCAACCGTGGAAGATTTTATACGTGCTTGCAGTGGAAAAGCGAGGAGGGACTTTTGAACCTCTGAAGGCGAGGGCTGAGAAAAACCTTTCGAATACACGCGTAATTAGTACCTCATAGATTGTACATCGCGCAAAAATACAAGCCACGCAGACGACCAACACTTTGCATTTTATCATTCCTGGGACCTGCCCCCGAAATTGGCTCGCTTCCCGCGATTATGCGCCGTCGCGCGACAGATAAGAGCCAAGTAAAAAAAAAAAAAGAAAAAAAAAAAAAACATCGGAAAGAGAAGTTTGAGGGCACCCGAGTGCTTCTTCCCCGCTGCTGCTTGGCGACGATCCACGCGCGTTCATTGTTTTGTTTTTCGTATCGCTTGTAGGCTCTCGTGCATTACCCCTTGGGTCAGAAATTCGTCACAGCACATGAGAGGGGAAGAGTTGGCATGCGAGGCGGCACGGAAAAAGAACAATCGTTTGGCTGGCTGTGGCTAGGGTGAAAAATATGTTTATTATCTATATTCCCTGCGAATGACTTTTATACGCATTCTGGAAGATTAAAGAGAAAGCTCTGTTGATCCAAAATTAATTTTAATGAAAACCTGCGTGCGTGTGGAAAATTGCATGGCTCAAGGATGCCTGAAAATCGTGTGACATTTTTTTTCCGACAGCGATGCTTCACCTTGTATGGTCGATTTGAATTTCTAAACTGCCCCGTGTAAGTAACGAGTTGGAAAAAAAAAGAGGGAGAGGTAGCGACGTCGAAGTATAAGGTAGGAGACACTTCTGGCCATGGCAATGGCACTCGAGGGGCGTGGGGAGCGGGAGGCTGACCCAAAAATGGACCACTCGACTGGCGCTCAAATAGCCCATTCCTATGCTAACGGCCCACGGGCAGAAGCAGCTCGAGCGCGAAACTGCCCCGTCGCCGTCGTCGTACTTAGCTATACATACGGTGCTCGCTTTATGTATGCCGTCCAGTGTGCCTCGAGACTACTTTTTCTTTTCTTCCCTCAACCCCCGTAACTACGTACATTTACGTATAATACACCTGCTCTGTACACGACGATGCGGTCGAGAGAATCTCCGAAGTTGGTGCAGCACACTGGGAAGTTTTTAGTTTGCTAAATTACCGGTGGCTCGATAAATTCGTACAAAAGTTGGGTCAAGGCTCGCGCGACCAAAAACCTTTTTTTTTTTTTTTTTTTTTTTTTTTTTTTTTTTTTTTTTTTTTTTCACTAGAGCCAAAGAAAACAACTCGATTGTCACTCTGTTTTGGATCTTCAATATGGTGTTTATCGTCACCCTTAAATGTTTCTTAGACACATGAATTGGCTTTGCTACAACTTGATTAAACAATAATCAATTTATATAGTTGTATGATATGATTTGTTAAACATCGATGTGTGTCAAGCTGACTATACGTGCCCCACCTAAACTGTCCGCAACGTCATTTCTCGATCATTTCCATGCAACCCAGCCGTCAACAAGTAAAAAAAGTGGGGACCGGACCATACCTAAACTCGCTGCCCGACGACGTCTATCTGTCTTTCCCTAACTGAATATTCCCCGAGCATCGCTGCAACGGCGGGGGCGAGCAAACTGGATAATCCCTTTCCAAAACTTGCCGACTGCCTACGTACACTCCTCTCTCCCAAGTTTCCGAAACCCACTCGTCTCTCTCTCCCTTTCCAAGACTCTCCCCCCCCCCCACCACTGCCGCAGGGACAAGAAAGTATATATGTATATACACGTGTACACAGGGGGCAGCCGTGGCAGTGGGACGATTAATTGGAGGGATTCTCGTAATCAGTGCAGCGCGAGATGTCGCTGCTCCTCCACTGACTTTGGACCCTGAGTTATTGCGCGGATCCTTGTTTTACACAATGCTCCTTAGAGATAACGACAAAGAAGGACGACCGCTTCGCTACAACCGGGGTGTACTCGGCAGGGGAGGAGAGAGGGATGGGGGAAGGAATCGAGTTTGAGCGATAATTGAATCCCGCGTCAATCAGCGGTTAAATATTTACCTCCTGTTTCTCCGGCGATTGCGATCGGGTGTATTAAGCGACTGCGGGAGGGGGGGGGGCGTGTTTGTGCGGCATGTCCGCGAGTTTGGAGCTACCACCGCAAAGTCGAACGGACACGTATATAGTACACAGACTGATGTATAGCAGTGGGCACGCGCGGCCCGAGCCGAGCGATGACGACCGCAATTCGTTCGGTGACTTTTAAGCAGCTCGGCGCAAGTGCGGTCGGATACTCGCCGGAGGAGGATTAATTAAATAGTTGGAGGGACACGTCGCAGTTGCGGGCTCTTTCCTTTGTTTGCCCGCTCGGGCCTCTCCTCTCAACTTTCGCGCTCGCCTTTCCGTATATATATATACACACACACAGTTTCACCTGCTAAAGAGACCCTTGCGTATTATATTCACAGAGATTATCTGTACGAGTCTACTGGACAAAAAAATTCGTATACAAATCTACCGTCGCTTAGGTGTAGCGCGAAAAGGGGAGGAATTTGGAGATCTGAGAAATGTCGAGTAATTAATGACGCCATTCGTCCCCTTTAGGGGGTCAGGAGAAGGTGTAATTTTTAACGGGGTAGGGAGAGAAAACGCCTTGGAGACGAAGAAAAAGGAGGCCCGGAGATGATAAGAGGCAAGGGGTGAAAATAAGCGTGCGTTAGCCGGGATCCCTTGTAATTCGATGATAAAAGTCTTAATTAGCCCTTCCTTCGTCAAAACTCGGCTGTCCCGTAATGAGAGCTAATTAATTAATCCTCCCCCTCTGCGTTCCTACGTCGAGTCATTTTACCTTGCGCGTGTATGGAGGCGACAAGACAGGGGTGAAAGGGGCGCAAAGGTGGAGCAAGCGTATGGTCCGGCAAGCAAGCGAATTTCTAGTTTCGCGTTACCTTTTGCCGAAACTTACTTCTCTGGACGTTGTACCGTCGGCTCGATGCGAGAAAATTCACGTGCACGGAAGGACGGGACAAAACCTCGGTTAATAAAACGCTCGCGTTGATATACACTGACGAGACAATATACCAACGTGGCATACGCGTTACTTACAATTAAGGAAAAATTATTCCTTACAACAGATCCCTCGTTCCCCCCCCCCCCCCCCNTGGGCGTTGTTTTATATTTTTTACTTTATTCCTAAGTTTTAAAGAACAGACACTCCTTTGTTGTAATAATTACTCAACTGCAAGTGCTCACATCTCATACAGAGCAAAATAAACAAAATAAGAATTTTCCACTTAATACTCAAAGAAAATTAAATTAAATGCTCCTTGTTAATAAATTACTGGTACAATGCTGGTCAATGACCTTACAAAACCTGTCATTATATTTCAAAAAAACCAGGACCAAAGTTCCACAGTAATTGAAAAATAAACAATAAAATTGTTTCAGAATTTATTACCAGCAAATTTAAATAAGTTTTAAATTTAAAAGCAATTGATACTTGTGGTTTGACACCCTTATTGCTCAGTGACGACACTAACTTGATGACCCTTATAGACCGAGCAGACAGAAAATCGAAACTCAAGCCTATAGGGGCAACTTCAACACATAATACAAATGTATGTACACAAGAAAAATGAAATAAGAGATCGGAATTTGGGACGCAAATACCACAAGTTTTTCTCTGGTCTCTTTTAGCAAAAATACTTATTGAAATCTATCAATTGGCCAAGCATTCAAAAAAATAATCAAGTACGAAGTAGGTATGTAATGAACGGAAGAGAAAGAGAGAGACAGTAACACAGACAACCAGAGAGAGGAAGCCACGTTAACATTACTTAATGTTGATAAAGAACTCGACTGATTGGATAAAGGATACCAATCTTTCTTCACAAAAAAAAAAGAGAAAAAAACGAACAAGTTATTTATATTTTGTTTAACTTAGGTACCCGATACCCAAGTGAGTTAAGTAGTAAAGAACCAAAGTCACGCGACCGATATCGACCTTTTTTTTTTTTTTTTTAATACATATAATCTTAAGCGGTATTACATTAATGGCCGTGTAATAACTGGAAATCATCAAAGTAATCATGAATCAGTCATTCAACTGAAACAACAATCATATTAATAATGTAACAGCCAATAGTGGAGGCGATTAGCGAATTTGATCGGTAAGTGCCTCTGATTTCAATTTGCGCTGTGCAAATCGGATTGGAGCAACAGTCTTTACTTGAATAATATCGTGTTATTGCCGTTTGTTTTGTATTTTCATCTCCTCGCATATATATATATACTCGGTCTCCTTACCCATCGCCTGTGCCTAACACAATTAGGCGGAGATTAATTAAACCCATTTGACATTTCGCCGAGCCAACCCCTCCGATACACCATTCATTTGCCTAGTACATGCGCACAACTACTTGATTTCACCTCCCCCCCCCCGCTTCCCTCGAACAAGTTCCCCGAAGATGTCTCGCCTTCTAGAGAATCCAAGAAAAGCAGGAAAAAAACATCCCCTGCTCCAATGGAAAGTCAATCAACGCCCGTCCGCTCGGCCGAGCGAGCGGTCCTTTTCCAACTCTGCGCTCCCGTTGTAAAAGAAAGCCGCGCCCTTGGAAGTCGGCGGGAGACAAGGGGAAGTTGCAGACGGTGGAAAAAGGGTTTGCCAGCCGGGGAAAAGAGCGACAACTTCTTAATTAAAAGCATTGTGCGTGCAAGACGAGAGCGTAGTAGCCCTTTTATCCTCCTCCGCTCGTTGGAAAAGTGCCTCGGGTAGGGGGTGGAGGGGGTCTCCTCTTCGGCCCGGGTATGTAAATCCGCGATAATAGCGCAGAACTGGTGGGGAGCCCCTTGCCTAACTAAGCTTTTATGAGTTAATAACTTGGGTTATCAAGAAACTCGCCTCGAACAGCTCGGAGCACCGAGGGGATCTTCACCCTTAGCCTACTCTACCGGTGTTATCGAGCGTACACCTATTCAATTTGGAGTGCTGCCGAGCGCACGTTTTTGATCGCTCTCGTGTACCTGTTAATGCTCAAAGTGACGCCCTACGGAAGAGTAAGTGTATATACACCGTATACACGTGCAGCTGCGAAAGTTTTTCCTTTGCGCGCGGACAGGGGAGAGTAAGTTTACAGAATCGGGGGGGGGGGGGGGTTAAATCTTTGAGAGGCCATTCTGGGGAAACTTATATTTTACACGGGGTATTTAACCAAGGCTCGGATGAAAATTTTCCTACCGTCGGGGCTTAATCGATACTTCCGAGTTTTCACGACAGTTTTACGGGCCACTTGCCGTATATTGTATATATATATATATATATATACACACACTTGCGAGCTCGCGTAATTCACTAGGTGTGCTTACGGCGTGGGTGAAACCCACGGCGATTATTCCCCAAAGGATATACGACGTTGTAAATCATCCGGGTCCTATAAAGTACAAATCTAAATGAGAATTTCCCTCTTTCGCCTCGCACTTGGACAAACGGTGTTTCTCCCAAAAAAGGCAATCAAAAAGCCGGGGTCCCCTGTAGCAGGTAGTAAGAAAATTCGCAAGGCCATGCCACGGGTTTTACGGGGGTGCGCGTCTTGCAGAGAGCAGCGTGATGTAGCACGCGATAGCGGGGGCCGGCGCAGCGTGATACGGCCCGTATTTTCGAGAAATATCGCGACCGGTGCAAAGCTTGTACGGTCATACGTCTCTAGGGGGTGGCTGCACCCGGCGAAATTCCATTATCGGCTCTCGCAGCCGATAAATATTATAAATTGGAGAGTGTGCTTCGCCTTATTCCCCTCTCTCTAGTTGTGCGTTGCATCGGAGGGTTTGGGGGAGCGCCCGTCGTTTTCGCCGCGGGTATTATAGGTACTCGTATTTTCGGCTTAGCGCTTCGTCCCCCCCCCCTTTTTTTTTCTCTCCAGTTTATAAGTCTTCCTCGTTTTTCCTCCAAGATATATACTCGAAAGTACCGGGGTGGTAATATTGGAGGGCTCGAGGACGCTGGGAGTTGTCACGGTTAGTGCGCGTATATAATATTTACACTGTTACCATAAGGTGGAATTATTATCATTGTTAATCAATCGATGACACTTTTTTTTTTTTTTTTTTTTTAATTGCCAAAAGTGGGCTTTTGTACCTATAACATGAAGAGAATCTCAATTTAACAGAAAGGAAACAAAGACTCTGCGTCTGACCATAATCGATCATTATCACTGAAAATCCAACTTGGTGATTTTCAAAGGAAATTCGGTGTCAATGATGCCTTTGAAAATTTACACTTACTGTAAAAAGATAAAAACTGCACGGACGGATGAAAAAAATCCACCCAATGGAAATAAAAAAAAAAGTCATGATCGAGGAAACGGGAGCACAAAAGAAACGTCGATCATACACGTACACACGTGACAGTCGCGAGCAAAGTTCGGATTAACGGGTGAAGGGGCCATCGGAAGTGCGGACCAGCAGCGAGGCAGTTTTCGGGGGGGTCGAAATGAAAGCCGTGCGCAAACAGGAGAACAATTTTGATCGACGGTCTCATCAGCCGGAAAATTCGGGCGCGCCGAGCTGGAAATTCAGAAACGGATACGCTGCGACGCCCCTTCCCTCCCTCACCCGGTTCGTTTGAAGGGCCCTGCGCTGGTCATTACGTTGGTGAAAAGCGCGGACAGTGCACTAACGTGCGGACACGTTCCCTATACTGCTGGCACGGCTGCTCGTTAAAAACGATTATGACCGGTTGAAAGTCACTCGGAGGACTTGACGCCCTGTCGCTCAAAAAATTCGTCGCACGAGACCCGCTTGTCCGACGAGCTTCGCGTCAGTCGCTTGTTTCATCATCCGATCAACGGGGGTTTTTCCGCACCCACTACCGATCGAGAACACTGTGCACGCTGTGAAACACCGATGGCCATTAGCGCAGCTGGAGGGCGCGTTATACAGAAGGACGATTACCGTAATACCTCTTCGAGTGCTCGCAAGTACAGTTCTAGCTCGCTTATTGCGCTTAACGAACCGGCCACTTGATTTCCACATGAAAATGAAATTGCGATTCATTACATGCATTTTCGATTGAATTTCACTCATTTTACGGAGCTTGCACCCTACGTGTAATTACGAAGCTTATACATCGGCTTATTTTAATATCGACCATTTTTTTTTTTTTTTTTTTAATACATATAATCTTAAGCGGTATTACATTAATGGCCGTGTAATAACTGGAAATCATCAAAGTAATCATGAATCAGTCATTCAACTGAAACAACAATCATATTAATAATGTAACAGCCAATAGTGGAGGCGATTAGCGAATTTGATCGGTAAGTGCCTCTGATTTCAATTTGCGCTGTGCAAATCGGATTGGAGCAACAGTCTTTACTTGAATAATATCGTGTTATTGCCGTTTGTTTTGTATTTTCATCTCCTCGCATGAACGGAAAAATGGGATTCTTCTCTCGATGAAAAAAAAAGAGGGTGGAAGAAAATCATTCCACCGAAGCGAAATTAAATGGACGAGCGGCAATTTCGCGATCGCCAACGGGGGACCCCTCGTAAAAGGAACAAAGAAAGCACGACGACAGCACAGCTGCGCGTGTGTGTATAATACATCGGAGTGTACGGAGCGCGTATAACTCTCGGAAAGTCCGAGGAAGGAGCCCGAAAGTCGTTCTCGCTCTCTCCTCGTACGTGGAAAAGGGTGTCCTCCAGCGCCGTTCCTCAAACCAGCTTAGCCGCTTCTACTGGTCCTGCCGGCAATTTTCCGGACTCGCCTCTGCGTGGGAAGGCCGTAAAATTTATGCCGGCGTTTTGCGCTTATATACCCACGTACGCCGGGGAGCTCTTTTGCCATACTCGCGTGAACTTGGCGCACACTCTCTTCCCGGGGCTTACCCCCCGCCTTTGAATTTTGCGCTGTCGATGCACGTGGTATAATTATATAAGCGCGAAAGTGAGACGTTTGACGGACGATACTCGAGAGTTTTGTTGACTTGGCAGCGCGAGGGATTAAAAGTTGAAAACAGCCAGCAAAAGTTTGCCAAATTAATTCGTCGGGCGCGATTCGCCGAGTATTTTTACTATTTGTTGTGACTGTTTTTCCTTTCCTTTCTTCTTTTTTGTTTGACGCCGGAATCGAGCGAGAGCCAAAGTTTTTAATCCGGAAAGGAATAAACATCCGGGTCGGGAGGAGGAAAGTTTTAATTCGAGATTCGGGAGGGGAATACTAGGGACAAGCTCAAAGTGCAACAAGTTCGTCATGAATTATCATCAAAGTGGAATACGCGAAATCCCGAAGTTTAAAAACCATTAAAGAGGACGAAATAAAGATAAAAAGGAAAGAAAGAGCTCAACGAAGGGTTTGCAAGTGATGTCGTTTTTTACGCGTCAGAGGCCACGTCGTTGGCGCGCGTGTAATCGGCTTAACAGTGCATTCATGGCCCTCTCTGCGGCTGTCGCATTTCGTGCAACGGACCAGTACACACTCCCACGAGCACTGGATGGAAATAGCTCGGAACTACTCGTCGCGGAGGGCAATATCAAAAGCTGGGCATGCTCGGAAAAGTATATAAACACCCGTCGCTGTTTACCAGCGTTCCTAAGAGGGGGGGGGGATGGGTGACCTATTTCGAAACTCCCGATATCTCTCCCCCTCGCGCGCACACGTGCGCAGTGCAGTCGTCGCTTTTAACCGATTTCTCTTTTTTCTCATCTCCCATCCCCCGAACTCGGTTCCTTGGGAAAAAAGGGACGGCCAAGTGGAAGAAAATAAAAAAAAAAAAAAAAGGAGAGAGAATCGTTCGAAACTAACTCGAGCCGGCGCGTCGAAAACTTTCCTACTGGAGCAGTCGCGGCGTCGCATGGCTCCAAGGGAGAGGGGTAAAAAAGTTGGCCCAGAGAGGGGGGAGGGAAAAGGGACGGAAAAGCATAGTTGGAGACGAAAAGGACGTGCGCTCGTCCTCTCTTTTCCCTGGTTATTTAGAAAAAAAAAAAAAGGAAAGGGGAGCCGAGACGCGTTACGCGCGATGACGGGCGCGCGAAACTTTGCCCGCGGACGATAATGAGCGGCGCTTCTTTTGAGGCTCGCTGCCGGCTAATCCGTTTGCTCTTTACGAGCCGCGGCTCTTGGCACGGTGCTCCGCGTTAATAGTTTTAGGATGGAACAAGGGAGGGAGATGGAGAGAACTGGCCGCAAAGTTTTAGCCTTCGAAATTGAAAAATGAGCGAATTATGTCGAGAGTCGCGCAACTCGCCCGAGACACCGCGAGCGCGTAGGACGTAAGAAAGTTTAGATGGGACCTGCTGGTGATGCGAAGAAAAACGGCTCTCTCTCTCTCTCTCCTCCTCTTTTCCTTTTTCTTCTTGGGTTGCAAAAGCAAACAGACGCGTGAATAATGTGTTTCCTCAACTGCTTACGTTGGCTCTCGAATAAGTAAGTATAAGTAGCATTTATTAAGTCAGGTGGAGCGACCACTTATGGCTTCAAATTTGAAATACAATATGGTATATAAAAACAATAATAACATAATAATAACAAAAATATGACAAAAGTATGATTGTTACAAAAAGAGTATTCTAAAGTTTGCAAACAGAGATAGCAAAATCTAAATTGTAAAATTCGTAAATAGAACCTAATTAACATTATAACACTGTAATAGTCGCACAATATTCAATATAAAGTTTTAATCGAAGCAAGTTACTACATGTGCTTATGACTATTCATTATGCAATATAAATAAGGATTAAAATAAAAATAGTCTCTGAGTGGGATAAATGACTTGGCGAGTGATAAAATCGAGAGAGATGTATATGCAGTCCATGACAGCGATATAATGATCCGTTTCCATGGTATGAAAACTAAGTGATAAGCAATTTTGAATGATGGGTAATGTTTTATAATCCAGGGGATAATCTGCATTCTAATATTGAGAAGAGTAGTAAATAAAAAATCCTTGAATTTCCCAATGTTCGAGTGATTAAAAGTTGTCTGGTTAATACTATTTAACAACACCGTAGATTGCACCGTAAACGATTGTCTGTAATCCTCAGTACGGAACAATGGACACAAGAGATACTGGGGTGAAAACCGAGAAGATCTCCTCAACTCTGTGTGCTCCGCTGTGACAATATATTTAGCAGGAAAGATAAGATGGTTGGTTATGAGTGAGTATTGAGAATGATAGGGTACCTAGGAAGTAAGCCTAGGTAATGATAACCAACCCAGTGCAACCCTAGAGGGGGTGACTCTAGCCTGCCACGCAATATTGCCAAAAACAAAACGTACACATGCATTCAACGATGTATGGAGTCGTAGATTAGATGTTGCATCAATACTATGATACGCGACAGACATGTAATCAAATAACGGAAAAATCAGGCTTTCCACTAATTGTTTCCTAGTTATGAAGGACAAAGCATGTTTGCAGTGCTTGAGACTATACAGTGCACGATATACTCTATTGGCAACATAAATCGCGTGTTTGCCCCAATGTAAGGTAGGCGTTAGCCAAAGGCCCAGGTCCTTCACCTCAGTAACGTATCGCAGTCTAACACTATTGATGATTACAGGCGGCGCGGCAGCGAGATCAAGACGATTAATAAACCCTACACTTCCAAGGATCATTGGTATTGTTTTCAACTGCTTACGTTGGCTCTCGAATGATCATCGACGACCGCACACGCGGACCCGTTCGCAGATAACGTAACATTACACCGTGTCTTTGAGTCGTGCACTGGCGTACCTGATCGATGTTTAAAAGCTCCTCCCGGGCACCCTCGACCCATCAGGATGAAACGAAAAAAGTCGCGCGTCACGACTAACCGTACTAACGAGCAATTTTGGTTTCTAGGTCTCTATGTACCCGTGCAACCGTGACAGTATATACACCTACACACAGCCACGGCATAGGTGACGGCCGCTGGAGCCAAAAGAGCCATTGTGCGCCATCGGTGCAGCGCGATCAGATTTAATGATAACACCACATAATTAGGCTCCACCGCTAACTCCCCTCTACCAATCAGGAGAGCCCGCGTCCGCCACCTGACTCCACGTCCATGCATACACATATATACGTATATTATACCTACACGCCAGCAGCTGGCTCTTGTGTGCTCGGACGGGCATTATCAGGTCTGGTAATTACCGGACGAAATTACCTATTCTCTCTACAAATATCGTACGGCCTCCCCCCCCCCTGCTCTTATCATGAGCCAAGCACGAATCCGTGTATATATATACCTACACGCGCATGGACGAGCTCCGTTGTCCGAGGCGTATGCTCGTACCGTTACTTATAACCGCTCGACCTGGACGACTACTGCTTATGCCGCCACTGACTCGGTACACCCATACAAGTACACATGTACATATATATATATATACAAGCTCAAAGTG